>JAEUYN010001492.1:0-60130 GCA_018257835.1 Euura lappo
CATACATTACGAAAAGTTTTTCGTGAGATTTTGTTTTTAATTTTGTTTTTAAGACTATTCTTTTTTTTATTTTATTGAACAAAAAAGGTCAATTTTTGGGTAAATATTGCTATTAAAATGTTCAAAAACTTGCCATTTCGTGAAAAAAAAATATAAAACAATAAATCCTACGACAACTTTTCCCTTATACTCTATATTTTAAGAATCCATCGTTGTTTTTTTTTCTCCGACCAACCCAGTGCTCGGAATCTTGGTATTTTATTGTGAGCCGTCGCGGCGAGTATCACCTTTCACGCCTACCACGACAAAGGCGCTCGTAGTAGTTTGATGATAATGAAAAATAATTGGGGATGTACTTGAATGTACACTCTTTCGAATGAGCCAAACTAGAATTGAATTGAGTAAATCGTTTTCGAGATAAAAAATCCCGAAGTTCACCTACTTGTTCGGCCGCCTACTCATATGCAACCCCTTACTACGGAAAAATACGATTTTTTTTTCTCGAAAACTTGTCTGATAGAGCCCGTGCAACACTTAATTTGTCTGATATCGGTTAATTCTACATCTGGGACATGGATTTTATCATGTCGAACCATTTTCAGACGTTTTGCTATGATACCGGGTGGCTTTTTTTTTGCATTTTTGTAATTCTTCAAAAAATTTACGCAAGGAGATTTTTGTCTGAAAATCGATTTTCTAGCATCAATGGAACCCAAACTACGTATAAACATGATTTTCAGACAAATTGCTATGATACGGTTTTTGGTGTATCATTTTTTTGCTCTAAAAATGGTTTCCTAGGCAGGCGCAAGGGTATTTTTGTCTGAAAATCGTGTTTACGGTATCTCAGGGCTATCATCTAACTACATTCCGTAGATCAGATGCGTTGCTATGATACCGGGTGGCTTTTTTTTTTGCATTTTTGAAAATCCGCTCAGGGTAGACGCAAGGCACAAAATGTCTGAAAATCGGGTTTTCGGGTTCAGAGTCATCCAAACTACATATTTTATATGGTTTGGCCCGCGGTGCTATGATACAAAATTTTTGGTAACGGGCTCTCGTACTAATACCTATGGATGAATATTTCATGACTCCAACGGATTGGCATTTGACTACGAGAAAGATCCCGAAAAGGATGAGGTAAAGGAGTAGTGAAAGTAAAGTAGAATAGAATGAAATGGAATATATTTTCCTATGTCCAGGGAACGTTAGACAAGATAGTTACAAGAAAAGTACAGAGTAAGGATTCTGAGGAAGTAAAATTACAATAAAATAGTAGAAGCAGGTGCAATTCACCAACATTGATCGAAGTATAAGTTGGATCTGTTGAATGGGAAAAGCTGTAATTATATTTAAAAATTTTCAACTTTCTCTTCTTTGTTCAGAGTTTCGTTAACACCTGAGTGTCTGGGAGATATTGGTCCGAGCGTGGTCAGGATCGAGTGACATAGACTACACTGAGAGAAAATAATGGGAAAAATTCATATACTTCGTATAGTAATAAAAGACTTTGTCGCATTATGGCGATCTATCCTATATTTTCAGTTGGAAGTAATATACGGATAAAACCAACCAGTATACTGGCACTTGATAACTGCCACACGTATTGTAATATCATATCATATCATATATAACAGTTAAGTACGTGATTGTATGTCCGGATGTCCGATGTCCAGAAAATTTCTAGATTCTAATCCAGCAAAGTCTCTATATTATTCTCAAAGTCTCTATATTCAAAGTCTATATATTGTTATTGTTATTGTTATTGTTATTGTTATTGTTATTGTTATTGTTATTGTTATTGTTATTGTTATTGTTATTATTATTATTATTATTATTGTTATTGTTATTGTTATTATTATTATTATTATTATTATTATTATTATTATTATTATTATTATTATTATTATTATTATTATTATTATTATTATTATTGTTATTGTTATTGTTATTGTTATTGTTATTGTTATTGTTATTGTTGTTGTTGTTGTTGTTGTTGTTGTTGTTGTTGTTGTTGTTGTTGTTGTTGTTGTTGTTGTTGTTGTTGTTGTTGTTGTTGTCGTTGTTGTCGTTATCGTTATCGTTATCGTTATCGTTATCGTTATCGTTATTGTTATTGTTATTGTTATTATTATTATTATTATTATTATTATTATTATCATTATCATTATCATTATTATTACTGGATTTGTCTGATATAAATTCGTAAAGTCTGATATAAAGCCCGATGTTTTGTTACTTGACTGATATTTTCCGATATTATTATGAACAATTCGTCATACCGGCTTTGAATCCCGATGTTCCGTTACTTGACTGATATTTTTCGATATTATCATAAACAATTCGACATACCGTCTATAAATCCCGATGTTTCGGTACTTGACTGATATTTTTTTATATTATTATAAACAACTCGACATGCCGGGTATAAATCCCGATGTTTCGTTACTTGACTCATATTTTCCGATATTATTATAAACAATTCGACATGCCGGCTATAAATCCCGATGTTTCGTTACTTGGCTGATATTTTTCGATATTATCATAAACAATTCGTCATGCCGGCTATGAATCCCGATGTTCGGTTTCTTGACTGACATTGTTCAATATTATTATAAACAATTCGTCATACCGGCTTTAAATGCCGATGTTTCGTTACTTGACTGATATTTTTCTATATTAATTATAAACAATTCGTCATACCGGCTTCAAATCCCGATGTTTCGTTACTCGACTGATATTTTTCGATATTATTATAAATAATTCGTCATACCGGCTTTGAATCCCGTTGTTTCGTTACTTGACTGACATTGTTCGATATTATTAATATTGTATATAATACAAACAATTCGTCACACCGGCTTTAAATCCCGATGTTTCGTTACTTGACTGATATTTTTCGTTATTATTATGAACAATTCGTCATATCGGCTTTAAACCTGATGTTTCGTTACTTGACTGATATTTTTCGATATTATTATAAACAATTCGACATGCCGGCTATAAATCGCGATGTTTCGTTACTTGACTCATATTTTCCGATATTATTGTGAACAATTCGACATGCCGGCTATGAATCGCGATGTTTCGTTACTTGACTGATATTTTTCGATATTATTATGAACAATTCGTCATACCGGCTTTGAATCCCGATGTTCCGTTACTTGACTGATATTTTTGATATTATCATAAACAATTCGACATACCGTCTATAAATCCCGATATTTCGTAACTTGACTGATATTTTTCGATATTATTATAAACAATTCGACATGCCGGCTATAAATCCCGATGTTTCGTTACTTGACTCATATTTTCCGATATTATTATAAACAATTCGACATGCCGGCTATAAATCCCGATGTTCGGTTTCTTGACTGACATTGTTCGATATTATTATAAACAATTCGTCATACCGGCTTTGAATGCCGATGTTTCGTTACTTGACTGATATTTTTCTATATTAATTATAAACAATTCGTCATACCGGCTTCAAATCCCGATGTTTCGTTACTTGACTGATATTTTTCGATATTATTATAAATAATTCGTCATACCGGCTTTGAATCCCGTTGTTTCGTTACTTGACTGACATTGTTCGATATTATTATAAACAATTCATCATAACGGCTTTAAATCCCGAGGTTTCGTTACTTGACAGACATTGTTCGATATTATTAATATTTGTATATAATATAAACAATCCGTCACACCGGCTTTAAATCCTGATGTTTCGTTACTTGACTGATATTTTTCGTTATTATTATGAACAATTTGTCATATCGGCTTCAAACCTGATGTTTCGTTACTTGGCTGATATTTTTCGATATTATTATAAACAATTCAACATGCCGGCTATGAATCACGATGTTTCGTTACTTGACTGATATTTTTCAATATTATTATAAACAATTCGACATGCCGGCTATAAATCCTGATGTTTCGTTACTTGACCGATATTTTTCGATATTATCATAAACAATTTGTCATGTCTGCTATATATTCCGATGTTTCGTGACTTAACTGATATTTCTGGATATTATAATGAACAATTCGTCATAACCGCTTTGAATCC
Source organism: Euura lappo (assembly GCA_018257835.1). NCBI lineage: Eukaryota > Metazoa > Arthropoda > Insecta > Hymenoptera > Tenthredinidae > Euura > Euura lappo. The sequence goes on from JAEUYN010001492.1 coordinate 4,076, forward strand.
TGATGTTTCGTCACTTGACTGATATTTTCTACTATGCTTATAAACAACGAACGTTGCTTGCGTGGCTAAATCTCAACAAGACCAATGTGGAAGCATGTCAGTATTTGTACTGCGAAATTCCGAATCATTGTATGTTTAATAAGAATAACACGGAGTGGACGAAATGAAAGGAATTTGTGAAAGCTGTACTGAGCAGAATGTATTTCTTGATTCCCAGAAAAACAGGGCGTTATTATTTGAGATCGTTGTTATTACGTCTTCGGGGAGCACAATCATATGATTTGCGAACTGACGAAGGTACGATATACTCATCCTTTTTGGGGCAACTGTAGCGCGAAAGTTAGTTACTGATGACGAAGAATGAGACATATGTTGAGATGAAGGATCGTGTATCAAATTTCCGAACGAGATGTGTAGGCTGTTTGCGTATATCTATATGTGTTGTCGACATGTCAATTAATGCACGCCAATCGTTTGAAAAATACAAATACGAGTTGGTCGATCAAAATTAATACAATGAAACAAACGTATAGGCCTTGCGGGTGATCAATGAAATACTCGTATTTCGTAGATTCACATTGCAAAAGTTCAGTTCACTAGACTTAAAAGAAGGTTACATATTCACGTGTGTCACAGACAATGACGAAAACATCACTGCTATCGAACAGATAGTGGGAACATTAGTTAATAGTTCAACGAAAGATCAACGTATTGTATATGACGCAGTTATGCGTGCTGTACGTTGCGAAGGATCTGATAAGTGCATTTATTTGGATGGTCCGGGTGGCAGCGGAAAAAGTTATTCACGTATTTATATCATAACTTCATTGGGAAGTATGGGTCTGATAGTGTTGCCTGTAGCATGGACTGGAATCGCAGCAAATTTATTGAAAGGAGGAAGAACTGCACACTCCACTCTCAAGCTGCCGTTACAATCGAATGAATGCTTAACGTGCAATGTTAAATCGAATTCTGCACAAGGGTTGCACATTCCAGATGCGAAAGTCAGAACCTAGGATGAAATGATAATGGCCTCTTAGTATGCATTGGAGGCTGTTGACCGTATGTTTAGAGATCTATGCGAATGTAACGAACCATTCGGTGGTAAAATAGTCATAATTTCTGGGGATTCTCAGCAAATTTTACCAGTTAGCCGTGGAAGTAGAACACAAATTTCAGAGGCGTGTGTAAAAATACGCAGCCTATGGAGTCAATTCGTATACTTGTCATTGAAGGGCAACCTTGGCGCCTCTGATAGACAAACAGATTCTCAACAATGGCTTCTGCGGGTTGTGGATGGTGTATTTGGCGATTCTTTTAAACATCACAACGGAGTTGTAAGCATTTACACGAAATTCTGCTCGAATGGTGAAATTGTGCAAGAAATATTCGGAGAGAGCGTCGATCCTTAAGATCCCCCAAATTATGGAAAGGTTATATTAGCTGAAACCAATGTGGATGTCATTGCCATAAACAATGAAATAATGTCCAAAATAAAAATTGTTGGAGTAGAATAAATGAGTGTCCGTACAGGCGAAGATGAAGATAATACTGATATGAGTAATATACATCCGATAGAATTCATGAATTCATTAACACCCAATGGTCTTGTACCTCACAACCTAACGCTCAAAGTGGGCAGGGGGTGAGCTCGATTCTACAGAAATCTATTGTACAGAGAGACGTTTTTACAGAGTTCGTTAACACAAGTTCGAATCTACAGAAGTTCGTTTCTACAGAATTTGGTTTAAGAGGTTCGTTCCTACGGAATTCGTTTTTATAGGTCCGTTTCCACCACGTTGTGGTAACTACGCAGACAGTAGTTCTGTCGTTCTGACAAGGAGAGTAGGGACCCTCGATGTCGCGGATCGGGTTCCCGTTTCACGTTTAAGACCTCCGAATTAACGTGGTTTTTGATTTTTGATTGAATAGGCCCTGGTTGCTGAGATATCGCGATTTGAAAATTTGAGATTTTCGGGCGGAGTGGGGCTCGCGCGTCAACCCCGTTAAGCGTGGACGTTAGAACCAAGAGCTGGCATAGCTGACCCGGTAAGACGACGGACTGGAATGCTGAAGGTTCACGGTTCGCATCTCCGTACATTTTTTTTTCTCAATTTATTTTTCATATATTTTTTCAACCTCTGATAAAACTTTGCATAGACAGGTAAGTAAGACAATTCAAAAATATGTATTACCAGTTTTATGTGCATACATTATACACCGTCATTACGCTATAATAATATGATAAAATGTTTATTCTAATAACGAAGGCACAATTATATAACAAAAGGTCGAATTACATAAAAAATATAATTGTTCAAAATATAATTCATGTAATACACACGTAATCATTCTGATTTTTCTTCACCACTGCTGGCACTACCGCGACACACATGGCCCACGGTAACTACCCAGGAGGTGTTTTGTCGCCTCCGTGAACAGGTTGGAAAAAGTTAGGCTAGCCAGTATCCCGACACACATGGCTCATGGTATCTACCCAGGCGGTATTTCGTCGCCTCCGTGGACAGGTTAGAAAAAGTTAGGCTAGCCACTAACCCGACATACATGACCCATGGTAACTACCCTAAAGGTGTTTTGTCGCATCGACAATATCTTCGTTCCGGTGTTTTGTAGCCTTAGAATTCAGGTGGGGACCTTTGCACTGGTGGATCTTATTTCAAGGTGATGCTATGGGGTAGAAAACGACTTTTCGTGCACGAATTCTGTAGAAACAAACCCCTAGAACCGAACTCTGCAAAAACGATCCTGCATGAACTAATTCTGCAGAATCGAGCTTTGTGGACATTATCTTCTGTAAAACCGAATTCTGTATTTAAACGAACTCTGTAGACCCGTATTCTGTAGAAAGAACTCTGTCGTAACGTACCTCTCTGAATTAAACTATCTGAATCGTATAGTATAACCATATCAGGATGTTCCCCAAATATTCAGAATACTACTGACAACCGAGCGAGCGCGTAGTAAGCGAGGAACAATCCTCGACCGATTTGAATCGCGTAGCACTCCACTATGTGGACTGAGGCGCGAAGCGCCGAACAAACCGAGGCGCGGAGTGCCGAGGGCCGTTCGGAGCGAGCGAAGTGAGCGGAGAACAGGGTTGGCGCGCGAAGCGCGCAGGGGCGGAGCCCCTAGTTTAATACAATTTCTTTTCCTATACAGTAGAATATTCTCTACGCATACTATAATGCAACGTGTTCCAAACATTTCGACATAGTTATCTATACAATATAGCAATATCTGCCATACAAGGGATGTCAATTTTTGACAAAGTAACGGCAAGTTCTGCGGTATTGCAAAACTTGCAACATATCTAGCACGTTGGTCCTAACGTATACATATTTTCTGAAGATAATATGGTATACTAGCTGTGTAAATCGTATTGTAGTTATTTCCATACACATAATACATATTTTCAAAAACTCAGTAGGTGACTGGTGCCTTGACAACGTCGTATCCTTTCCTATATGCATAGCAATTTATCGCATTCGCAAGGCAAAGATTCCCATACCGCGTGGCAGTATTCAGGGCTAGGTGTTGGGCAACGTATCGAAAAATCCGAGGAAAAGTCATAAAGTTTTTCGGCGGGTACAAGGTTGCCGCGTCGTATTGTTCGGTCTGCAGTGTCATTCTGCACAGTGCTACAAACAAGTGCGGATGTGCGAGAGTCTTCTAAAAAAAAAGCTAAATAATTGCCCAGTTAGTATTGATTTATAATCATAATTATGCTGCAATTTATTATTCTATTTCGTTTTATTCTATTCTAGTCTATTCTCTTATTTATCCTATCCCGTGCAGTTGTTCGATTCATCACGTCAATGTACACAGAGTTCCGACGCAGTTTTTTTTCGAACTGTACAAATTATCTCCTTCATTTTGGATGCCGTTACTCATTCGAGACGTATCATGTAGAATCGTTGCGATTGATCGGTCAACTAGCACGGGATCAATAATGAGTGATTTTCAGTTGAGTATATCATACAGTATCACAGGTATTCGGCGAAGATGTGCACAATGTGCATGTATCAGCACGGCGGACGAGTTCAGACTGTATCGGAGGTGAGAACTGAGGATATATTTTGTGGATATAGCTCGAAGGAAGTTTTGTACTTCCATGATACTTCCATTAAATAATGATACTCAATAAATAAAAAAGTATCCCTTCGCCAAATTGTATAATGCATTCATCATCTTGTGACAGTCCATCCTGCTCCATGTTGTACCGAATAAAATAAATGTAGAATAAACACAATATCAACACCAAAATTCGGGTGCATTATGTGGAATGCAACATTTGTACTGTATGGCTTTCCTTTCCCCCACTTCGTTGAGAGATTCACTATACAGTATCCAGATTCGAGTAATATTATGTATCAACATTTTCGATATAGTTGGGTATAAATTACCACCGAGTATTGAACTTTTAGGTATGCTGTATAGAGATATTTCCTATACACTACAATTCTTACTACTTTGTTAGTATGATGAATTTAGCTTTACGATAGTTAAGTCGAACCAAATATACTATATGACCTCTCGCTGTTATGCCTGTAAGACAATTTTTACCATACTGTGTACAGGAAGAATTGCTTCGCGATATTTCGCATACAGTATTGTAGAAACTACCATATTGCCACAATGTCCTACGATTACAATACTTTATGGCAATCTTTACTATATTTTTTCAGTAGCCGTTTCTATAAATTTCTCTCAGTGTACCGTGCCGCGCCCGAATATATCCTATCCACCGCGTCGTGATTACCTGACTCCGAGGAGCTACGCCGTCGCGTGGCAATCACGTCGGAAAAAAATTCATTTTCCAGGTATCAATTTTCTCAAAAATTGAGCAGTTACCGCCCACATGAATAATAATTCTCTAATAAATTTCGATTAATTTCTTATGAACTTGTAATTATTAGAAAAACATGATTTTTATCAAATTACCCTGGTGAAAATAATTTCTACGCCAAACTACGAAAAATACCGAAGCGTAAAAATGCGTAGAAAAACGAGGTTTTTCGTAATAATTCATAATTTTTCGTAATTTGTCGTAGTTGTTCGTAGTTTTGGAAGTAGAAAACTACGAATTTTCATGAACAATTACGAAAATCTACAGTTTTCCCACAACGGAATATCAGTTCTACGAGTATCTACGGGAATCTACGAATATCTACAAACGGAATGAAGCTGAATGTTCTTGTCTTGAGTTGTCGTAGTTTTTCGTAGTTTTGGAAGTGGAAAACTACGGATTTTCTTGAACAATTACGAAAATCTACAGTTTTCCCACAACGGAATATCAGTTCTACGAGTATCTACGGGAATCTACGAAAATCTACAAACGGAATGAAGCTGAATGTTCTTGTCTTGATTTGTCGTAGTTTTTCGTAGTTTTGGCAGTGGAAAACTACGGATTTTCATGAACAATTACAAAAATCTACAGTTTCCCGACAACGGAATATCCCTGGTAAAAATAATTTTCACGTCAAACTACAAAAACTGTCAAATCGTAGAAATGTTCAGAAAATCGGAATTGTTTGCAATTTCTCGTAATTTTTCGTAGTCTTTCGTAGTTCCGGAAGTAGAAAACTACAAAATTTCATGATTAATTATGGAAATTTACATCTTTCAAGCAACAGAATATCTTTACTACAAATATCTACGAAAGTTTACGAAAATCTACGACCATGATCAACCCGAAAAATTTTCGTAGATTTTACGGAATATGGTAGATAAGAATTGCACAAACTATGAATATCTACGAACATTTACAGAAATTTACGACTGAAATGTATGAGAATCTTTTTACGTAGATCGCAAGTATAAAACTACAAAAAATTACGATAATTTAGAATTTTCTACAACAAAAGTGAAAAGTCTAATTGCCGGAAGGATTTGATTAAACTTTGGCGATTGTTTGTTGAATAGTACGAATTTCTACGCAAAATTACTATAATGTATGATTTTCTACGAAAAGCTGGCAGAATATGAAGCTTAACGTGACAAAGCTTTTCAAATATTCAGTTGAAGTTCCATGTCAGTCACTAACTTCATGTTGCCAGAAAATGTCAAGTTCTGTAAGGAGATGAATTTGGGCGAGTTGAAGACCATACATCTGGGGATCACCGAGGTTAAGCAACATCGGACGCGGTCAGTACTTGGATGGGTGGCCCCTAAAAGTGAGCTAGGTTCAAATCCTTCTGGGGGTAAATTTTTTTTTTTTAATTTTAAATTCAATAATTCCATCAACGTTGAGTAGATTTTTTCTAAAAATAGGTCGAATTACTATGAAATCGCTTCGTTTATTAAATTGCGGTACGGGTAGGATCCAGGTACAATCCCGAAACTGGCTTCTACAACTATCTACGAAAAACCTACGAGGAACTACGATAAACTATGAATACCTAGAAATGACAATTCATATAGACATCGAATTTCATTCTACAACTATCTACGAAAAACTACTACTCTGTACAAAATCTGGCGTAAAAATAAACTACGAAAAGTCCGAAATCCGATACTTTTTCGTAGATTCTTTTCGTAGTTTGGCGTAGAAATTATTTTCACCAGGGTATTCCGACAATCTAAACCAATTATCAATATTTCAAAAACCGAATGATATACAGACTGAGTTTCCCCCGGGTCCGAATGAGGGAGAGGGCTATCACTGCTAATGCCATAGGAAAGAGGGATGGGCTTATCAATATCGGCATATGCCGTACATACTAATGAGCCCCTCCCTCGTTCGGAGCCGGAGATAACTCGCCCTGTATATTGGAACAATCGACGATTAGCCCGAAATTGATTGTTAATTCTTAGAAAATGGGTAATTAATTACGAATGAAATGCTAATTTTCTAACAAATAAGCAATTTGTCTAGAATAAAATGCTAATTTAAAAAAAGGCAATTAATGACAAACAGAATATAAGAAGAATTTTGTGCAGTCACACCCGTACCCCAGTACAATGTATTACTTGCATCAGTTATTCGAAAGAGTGATTTGTAGTATTGGCAAAAGTTAATTCCAGTACCATTAGTTGACAAACAAGTAGCGCATCAGATACCGAATTCGTCACACTTGCGTGGTTTTATTATATTTTTTGACAGTATTGCGTTCATCGTGAATTGTTTACAGGAAAACTATTTTCTCTTCACCAACTGATACCGATCCCACTTTATGAAATTTAATGATTTCACCACAGATCGCATAAACCGCAAGATCGTATAGTGTAAACCGATTTCCACTCAAACAGATTCGTTAGGAATACTTTCGGTAATATTTTCACGAACATGACTTTTTTCGATTCAGTTAACCAGCAATTTTTGAATAATTTGTCGTTTATCCGTGACTAATTGATCATTTTCACGGAAGCGAAACAATTAGGCCTTTTCTTACCTATTACTAATTTTTTGAATAATTAGCAAATTATTCTTCATAAATTGACCATTTTTCGAAAATTTGAGAATCTGGCTCAAGCGAGGGCTCAAGCATGAAAGTGCGATTTTTCTGGGGGTTAAAGCAAAGCTGGGAGTAAACCCTCTTTTTTCCGGAATCCACATTTTTGCCATAATACAGTATACTTATGATCGAATTATTGATAATTTCACGTTAATAATGATTAGATAATGCCGCTAAATGAGGACCGCGCAGTAAGAATAATTGTAAAAAAAAATTGTAGAACAAAGTTTTGGAAATAAAAATTTGAAAAAAAAAAAAATGTTTAAACAAAATTTTGTCCGTGGTACTTTGCGGGCCAGGTGTGGGCAAGTGAAACTAGGTTACATGTTTACGTGACAGTCTAATGCATTGCTATAAAAGCCCGCCAAGTACCACTCCCAAAATTTTGTTTAAACATTTTTTTTTTCAAATTTTTATTTCCAAAACTTTGTTCTACAATTTTTTTTACAAATTTATGTGTATTTTTTTTCTACAATTATATCGTTTGGTCACTTTTTGCTCCTAATTTTTATGACGTCACAAATTATTTAAAAAACCAATCGAGTGAGCGAGCGTAGCTAGTGAATGAGCACGACGCCATGTAGTAGGATGTTATTCGTATTCTGTTGTACTTGGCAGTTACATCTAATTTCAATTTTTTTTTAGAGATGTTTTTGAAGGAAGACTTTTTAAGGAAGTCGAATTTTTGGAGGAAGACTTTTTGTGAAAGACAATTTTTTGGAGGAAGATTTTAATGTACTTGGCGAAGGTTTTTGCACCAGAGGTGCTTTTTTGGGGGATATCACTCCTTTTTGTAAAATTACGTTGGACCACCTCATATTTGTGCTCGCTCGCTACGCTCGCTCGGTCGGATTTCTATAATTCATTGAAGACATAGAAGATATTGTACTCCAACGAATAAGTATAGGTGAAGATTGTTGTTCAGATAGAACGAAGGTCTTTCGCTTTGGAAAACAGATCCAATAAAACTCTGAGAAGTCTATTAGACGAATATGGAACGCTAATATGCAATTATCAGAGTCTTCGAATGAAACGTTATTGTTTGTCGACTGGCTCTCATATGAAGCAGCCGATATATGATGAAGTTAACAAATTGGTGAATATTTGCAACGTGTAACCCTGCGTGCAAACCTCCTTTTTTCTCATCCGGACTTGGGACCGGCATTGGTGGAGTTACATGCACGCAGGGTTATAACTAGTTGCCTCTATCATGTCATTATTTTTAAATTTGCGAATTTGAATTTTGAATATATACGTATATATAAAAAGTCCGTCCAGTACTTTTGTATACGGTATGCAGGGTGCGGAAACAAACTGTAACCCTCCTGCGGTGAAACTGTAGAAGCAAGGAATTTTGGCAGCGGTGGGCAAAATCTTCTTCTGCGCGAGGTTTCTTGCGCTTACACCTTCATCGGAGAAGGCTGAAAATTTTTTTTCACAGTCTATACTACCATTACTCAGGAACTGTTGGAAAAAATTTTAATTTGACATCTGATAGCGATTCACAAAATTTCATCGAAGTCTCCCCTCAAGGGAATACGTTGGCCGGTTGAATACTTTTCAAATTGTCCGACAATGGACTTCAGCATAAGTGGAAATCCGTATCCTGCCATGCTCCAGTATAATGTTTTTATGATTTCCTACAAAAATAATAACTTAATAACAGTATGGAAATATATCAAAATCAATTAATAACTGTCGATAAACACTCAATAAAGTCTTCCGAGATAGTACTTCTGTTATTAGATTGCATGGCAAGATTCGTCCGTTCGCTCCGGTCCATCAAGGTATTCTTATCGTCAGAATCCGATGATTTGACGTCGTGTTAATCGAGTGCTCCAAGAGCTGTTCCGCAACGTGAAAATTTAAAGCTAAGTCATCGAAGAAAACCTCCGGAGCATACTGCAGCGTACACATTTTCTCTGTGGAGCTAGAACTAGGCGTGAGAAAATATAACCAAAACAATTGAATGATTGCTCATATCAATAACTTCTGCGGAAACAGACGTGTTCAGTGGACAGTTTAGAACCGAAACGTAACTCCTGAAACCGGGTAGGAAATGTGTACGGAGCTCCATAATCGCCTCGAAGCGTATTCCGAGTTACGTCTGCTCTAGGCTGTCCGCCGAGATATACGTCTGTTATTCCGGTTATTCCTTAGGACTCGTCGAATATCAATAAATCGCTCGCCCGAATTAATATTTTTACACAAGACAGAGCATGATGCGAACGTTCAACATCGTAGAGTATTATTTCAATTCAATTACGATGTAGCACGATCAATCCCATAGGTTATGTATTCCCAAATTTCAATGACTTATCTCATTCTCGTAGAAATCATATATATTCACTTCAGTGGAGAATCATAAATTTCATTGTTTCTTATCCCATCATAAATAAGTCGTAAATAACGTCACATTAATATGTCCAACGGTAATAATAGTTAACATACGCAAATTCGTAATAAAAACTCTTGTTGACCGCTTCGTCAACCTAGCAGAACCTAACCTCACTTAATCTAGCAGCCGCACTAGCAGCCGACATGGAACGACAACACGGTCGGTAACTTGACGGCCATAGACAATGTTGTTTCGTCTGTTTGCATGTATGATACTAGATAGATCGGAAACTCTGTAATATTTCAGGACCATGTAACTTCCCTATTACTCGAACGACTTTCTATAGTATTATATATTCAGAATTTGAAACGGCCTTGAAACGACTGGAGAAAATGAAATTGGCGATGAAACGGGGTATCAGAAATCTATAATTGATTATATCTAAGCTCTCAGTTAACTGATTACGTTCAAATTGGGCTTAAATGAGAGCATTTCGCACCCAGATTCAAAACCTTGCATGCGAAAAGCGATATTTGTCACGAAGACGGAATAAACACGACTTGAAAATTGCCGTTCGGCCGAAACAGAGTTCGCTCGGGTATATAGAGCCGTTGAGTCTCTCGCGCGTAAAAAAACCAACTCTGATATTTCGCGTACGTGCAGATGGGTTTTTATGTACGATATATAATAAAAATTTTTATTATATCAAAAATATAATATATTATTATATTAAAAATATAATATATTATTATATTAAAAATATAATATATTATTATATTAAAAATATATTTTCTGTAGCTGAATGTGTTCGTCCTTAAGCCAACTCAAGGTGAGCAATTTATCGCTGACCATGGAATTTTAAATTGAATAATTTGGATGACAGATTTTAGAAATATAACAGATTGTCAATGGTGTAAGTATTATTATTAGTTAATGAATATTCTTACTCTGAACCAATATCAATTAGAAAAACATTTTCAATTCAAATTCAAAACAATTGATAGTATATCAGCTGAATGTCCCTGGAATTATCCTTTTACGGCACAGGCATTAAAAAGTCACTTTTTGACGCCTGTTTTCGTTCCGTCAAGTGGCAATTTATACCGCTAAGTTCAAAGTTGCGGTATAAAGTCTTTATTCCGCAACTTTAATGCGCAGTTCGAAGTACGTATGTCAAAATTGCGGAATAAAGTCTTTATACCGCAGGTTACCCCTCTCTACTACCTTTTACAGCAGCTTCTATACGCAGTTCGTACGGAACTCAACTGGCGTCAAAGTGACTATTAATGCCTTTTCCGTAAAAAATATTCTATGGGGCGCGCGCAGAAAGGAACTGTTCAGCAAGATTATGTTTTTAGTACTCGCCGTTGCTTTACAAGGCTCACCTTTGGCTCGCCAGGTAAAACCAACGGCTCGTACGAAAAACATAACCTTGCCGAATAAAAAGTTACTTTCTGCGCATGCCACACAAATATCTATTTTTTGCCGACTTCTGGTCGGGAATGTGTTGAGAATGTTTATCGCCCAAAATTTCACCGAATGTGAACCGGATGTACGCGAGCTGAGAAGCAAAAGTGTGCATCAAGTGTGTAAAACTGTTCACGGCTAGAAGTGTTTTCGAAGTTTTCGCAACTGTGACAGAACATCTCATAAAACGTGCAGACACTTCCCGAACACCTTTCGAACATGTCTTTGCACACTTTATTTCCGCCAGGGAATATATGCCATGGGAAGGAGCAGGCCAAAAAACGCCTGTTTTCCTTCCCTTAGTGCACAACATACTATTAAGGTACTATTTGGCTCTGTTTGAAAAGTATGCTAGACTGTGTTTCTATATTTTTGATTGCAGATAATGCCACGAAAGCTTTATCACAATGTCCACTGGAGATTCCATTCAGGACTATCAGAATGTAAATGAGGCATTCCACGTCAAACCGACCCCTCATGAGCGTGACCCTCTGGGATTTCGATGCCCAATGGATTTTTTGGTTCGTTTTGGTCTAAAATGATGCCTCTAATTTTTCAAAAATTTTCCGACATTTTTGAAGGTCGGATGGTGACCTCAAATATCATCATCAAGATGGACATTTTTTCAATCGCTGATTTTTTTTTCTAGAATCAGGGACTCGAAGACACATCGTTTGGTCATAGTCCGATCATGGGATGAAAATGGTAACATTTTTTTTTTCAATGTTTGATTTTGCACTAAAATATCAAAAAATTCTAATCATGGTTTTTTGTAGTAAAAAATAAAACAAAAAGAAACTTTGTCTTGCTAAAATTTGATTTTCTTGTTGGTTGAAGAGTAAAACGCCAAAAACGATCGTTGATTGCTGTTTTTTTTTCGAATCAAGCATCGTTTTTGGCGTTTTACTCTTTAACCAACAAGAAAATGAAATTTCACCAAGACAGAGTTTCTTTTTGTTTTATTTTTTACTACAAAAAACCATGATTAGAATTTTTTTTATATTTTTGTGAAAAATCAAAAATTGAAAAAAAATTGTTAGCATTTTCATCCCATGATCGGACCATGACCAAACGATGTGTTTTCGAGTCCCTGGTTTAAAAAAAAAATCAGCGATTTTAAAAATGTCCATCTTGATGATGATATTTGAGGTCACCATACGACCTTCAAAAATGTCAGAAAAATAAAAAAAAAATTAGAGGTATCATTTTTGACCAAAACGAACCAAAAAATCCATTGGGCATCGAAATCCCAGAGAGTCAGGCTCATGAGGGGTCGGTTTGACGTGGAATGCCCCAAATACATATTGACATGCGAGTGGCGACAGACGTCGGAGCCATAGTATATTTGTAGATGATGGATATAATTTTTGCGGAAGAGAGTCAGAATCGTCGTGGACCCGTAAATGCTGGAAGATGCCTTCGATTCTCAAACTATTACCTGTGTATTATTATTTCTTTTCCATACACCAAACATAGAAAGATGCTTCGGATGTCAATTCACAAATTTCGAGTTATGGTCGCGTTCAAACTTCCTGCGCATAATTCTCTATATGTCCATTAATGCATGTACTTGATTCAATAATTATTCGAAGTTGACGATAGGGGGAATTCGACTTATTATCATTGATCAGCCGCATGATTGACTTTCATGAATTTGATATAATAGGTATGAGTTGATTCTTTATCTGTAAACTCACGAACTGCTTCCGACCTAATATCTAGAAACATAAATCATCGCATTTATACAGTGAATCTCACCGAGTCTTACCATTAGCGTGCGTTCTTTGCTGAGCGCTGCCCACTGATTGGATTGCCCGACCGGGGTTGATAAATTGATTCACAGAAAGCGGATCTTCATTTGGTTGAACATTCTCATTTCCATCAATCCTCCCATCATGTGACGATCCTTCAATCTCCAAGTTTTGGCCTGCATTAATATTTGTCCTCTCTTCAATGGATAAAATAGATTTGCCACTAGGCGCCGTGCTCTTGGCCGAGCCCAGAGTACTATTTCCGTTTCTCTGGTGCCCGTTTTCCCCGTCAGACAGACTGCTATGTTTTGCCTTATTCTCACTGCCGCTTTGCATCTTCGGTGAATCCTGCGCAGAATAAGCTTCCAGATTAGAACCTGCGACATCTATAGCTGTGGGTCTAGCCATCCCGTTGTTACGCCCACTGTCCGGGTTCCTCCGCTTCACTTCCGATTCTTTTTCTCCCGACTTGTGTCCGTCCAAGTCAGCCAAAGCGATAGCATCGATTTGGAGCGGCTTGGCCGCCGTCACGGTAGTCGTGTTTACAACACTCGACGTCCCACTGGCACCTGATGATTGTTTCAAAAGGTCCATGAGGCTCGGCTCGTCATCTCGACGCTCGGGGGCCTTGGTCAAAGGTTGTTTTCTATCCATCCCATCATCACTTCCTTTTTTTGAAGCCATAGGTTCAGGGGGTTCTATGTCAGTCTGTTTCGAGATCACTTGCTGCTTGTCAGTGGTAGTTTTGAAGTCTATTTTCTGATCCGCCTTCTCCCGCAATAGTTTCTCGTCGATTTTTGGTTTAGGAGTAGCGATTTTGGCAAGTGAACCTCGCCTCAAAATTTGGCTTTTGATCTCTGGCAATGAAGTTCTTTTCACGGGGATCTTAGACGGCGACGTTGGCTGCTCTTGCATCTTCGTTGTAGTCTTTTTGCTTTTTCTAGTGATGTTTGTCGCCCTATTGCTGCCCTTGGTAGGCGGAAGGACGGAGTTTCTCCGGTTCATCTTTACAGGCGAAGACTTCTTCGAGAGGCTATTTTGTGTGGGTCTTTTATCTGGTGGTCTCGTTGGAGTGCCTTGGATCGGTGAGAGCCCAGGGGCTTTTATAGATTCGCGCGGCCCTGGTGCCACTTTCGGAACCTCTAGGTGAATCTTTGACGTTGCACGACGTCCGTATTTCGGAGATGCCCTTCCAGTCCCTGTTTGCGATAGAGACACCGAACGGCGGCGATCGGGCTGCGGGATCAGACTCCGTTTAGGACTGTTCTGCTGCGATGTAGACACTGGAAACAGCGAAAAAGAGCTTTTGGACTTTTTCGAAAAATTTCGAACAGGATTTCACAGCCAAATGTCAAACGAATACTACAGCATGCCTATACGAACTGTGAACATACTTCGACGGTCTATTCGTGCATGGCGTCGCATCTCTTTGGCCTCGGGGGTCTGTGGTCTCGATTGAGCATGAGGTGGAGGTCCCTTGAAGCCGCGTCCTCGAAAAGGTGAGACACGTCCGGATCCCAGACTTGGCGATGGGCTCCTAGAGGATGGCGTGGCCGGTCTGGCCTCAGCAATAATGACGAAACTCGACCTCCGTCGAGCTCTGTTGGACGAAGACGACGACGTCGAGATTTTGTACGGTTCTGGCGCCAGGGTTGGAGGTGGTGAAGATCCGCCGTAAACAGGTCCTCCCGTGTCCCCAAGAACCCGAAAAGGCGGCGCCCCTCTGGCATCAGCTTCTAATCGCCGCATCTTGCACTCTTCTGTTTGACCGTGTCTGGAGGCTGAGGTTATATCTGGGTAGTTCAAAATCTGCAGTTTCGTGTCTTTAAATGACGAAACAGTCGAGAAAATCATTGGCAAGACGGAAGAAAGAACGGTATGCTATATGGGACTCACCAAAGACGATAGTGGTTTTCCGAGGTAGGAAACGCGCTCCTTCCGGCTGCAAAGTCTCCCTGACAAGCTGGGCTCTGCAATGCATGACATTCACGCTCTCATAGACGGAGTGACCGCAGCCGCGACGAAGGACGTGAGACCGCGTACCATGGAGTATACGCCTTTTGGCGATAATAATACCGTGCAGTACCACGGAGACCAGTGCATAGCGATGTATCGATACCTATATATAAACAAATACAGAGTTTCATTTAGCGTTTTGAAGGAAACAGAAGAGTTTGGAGTTTCTTGCAATTGGTAGTTTTTGAGAGCCGGAAATTTCGACGATATTTATACAACGACAGTTGAGGATCTTTGACTCGTATTCTACACTCTTTATTCTGTATCGGCTATGTATCGACTATGTATTCTGTATCGACTATGTATGGACAGTCTGATGCCTGAAAGGATCCCCTTTTTCTAAAAAAAAAAGAAACTTTTCCCACGGTGTACAGTGTGCATCGGTAAAGATATTAACTTTTGTCTTGTTATTTGAGACATTTGGGCAGTGTCGATTCACGAACACAGTGTATAATCCTTCTCAAGATACTCTGAAACTTTGCGAATTTGATGTCCGCGCCATATTCAATTCTAGACCAGTATTCTCGAAGCGTGGTCGCGCGCGTGTGTGTGCGCGTGGCAGTGTGTGTATGTGATAATTGATGAAAGGGATTACGTACATATAGATAGCAAAACAATTAGTATTATGGTGTAGTGGATTCATGTATATATTCCTGTACATCGTGCCGTAGCAGTACAGAATTTGTAGGAGAGAATTAAGAGTAGATTTGCAAGGAAATCGTGCCACACTTGCGTGACTTTTTATTCTCAATCAAGTGTCAAACGCTACAAACACTTTCGACGCGAGGACCTTATGCGCGTACAGCTAAATGCCTATATACTTACGCCCATCACAGGCTTGCTCGCGAAACTTTACGTACGTACTATGAATGAATACACGTACGACTGTGCAAGGCTCTTCGCTATTAGTGATTCATGATTCATTTCGATTCGTTATCAGAGATTTAGGGGCAGATGCGAAAAAAATTCATTTATTCGTGTACATATGTTTTCAGCTACTTGAGTCATTAAGATGAATTAACGAATAATCGATTCTACCTAAACTCCTGTGCTGTTCCACAGAAAGAATTTTATAACAACGAGCTGTGACCTCGCTGACTGAGCTTAAATCTGCGAGTCTAGTTAAATATTTTAAATAATTATAATAACAATGACGGAATTGTGATAAATCCCTAAACTGTAAATTCACTGTGGTTATTCAACGAAAATATGTACCGTTAAATAATTATATCAAATTTCTTTCCACAACCCCTTTCGAATTATGATTCACATCTTTGCCTGAAGTTTTCAGTAAAGAAATGAACAAAATACGATCCCGTGTTCGCAGTGTCCGTAAAAATACCCTACGTCCATTTTTTTCCGACATTGACGATTGGATTATTCCGTATGCGAAATGAAAAAACCGGAAACAACAAATTTTAAAACAAGATTGAAACAAAAAGTGGCCAAACATCTATTGGGCGCGATTTTTTGTCAGTGTATAAGGTATTCCTACTTTTTTGGAGTGAAGTCGAGAGTGAAGTTCAATCTAATGGTAAGATTGAAGTATACGCTGCTGTTTGGTATTTATCGTATAGAGTATGTATAAGAACAATGATATTGCTGTTGTAATATCTGTCGGTAGTACTACTCATGTGCATGCGGGTGCCATACATGCGTGTATGATATTACACATGTACTGCTGAATAGATTCTGTAATTATTATGTAGATATTGCATGCGCCCAATTACCTGATAGCTTATTACATCAATTACGCGTGTATACTGTATGTATTACACACTTGCGATAGAAAACAGGGAATTGGATAATACATTTTATATGTATGTTTTATGATTACAGGGTATTGCACATATCATCTATAAACATATTTCAACAACGATGTCTAAACAAAAAAATGTTGAAATTTTGCATTCCTTCTATTACAAATAACTTAGGTATACGTATAAATAAATTATTTCTCAGACAAGAAATGAAAATGCAATCTCTGACGACTTACTCAATTTGTGAATTCATTGGAAATTTTTCACATGAAAATTCATATTTTCCAATTTGAAAATTGAAATAAGTAATCATTTTCATCACATTTTTTCATAAACTTGCAATGGCGGTTCATTCCAGAATGCGAATAACCCCTATAGACCTGACGAACCTGGAATCATTTTCAAGTTTTCATGACGATTTTGAAAGACCGGAATTTTCCCAAACATTTCAGGAAATGCTAGAGGTACGTATCTTTAGAGCGTTCTGCGATATAAGAGATGGTGACAAAGGGTTGATAAAATTTGATAATTGCACGTCACACTCACATGAGCGGAACACTATACATTTTTGTTTTCATCGATGACTTTATAATTATATAATGTGTATTGCACTACATCAGGAAGTAAGTTTTATCATTTTCAACGTAAACTAACAAGGGTTACAGAATTATTAAGTTTCGAAACGTAAATACAATTCTATTATATTTTGAAGTCGACGAAAATCATGTAACTTTCAAACGACAGTAATTATCAATAAAGACAATGAACTATAATAATATATTGACTGCATAGTGACCAATACTGGAGATAAATGCGATTCGAAAGTGATACAAAAAGCTGAAATAAGATGTATCAATTCCATGGAATTTTGATTTTAGATTTTATAATAGGTGAACTAACGTTGCATTTTGAAGAAAGTTATCTAGGAATATACTAGTTTTGAAAAATTTCAGAATTATTACTCATCAGCGAAATTGAAACAAAAACGAATAAATAATGAATTTAAAAACAAAAATAAAATACTTTCGAAGCAAGAAAATACGAAAATGTCACGTTTAGTAATTAGAGTAATGTCAGCAACTTTCCCATTTCGTGTAATTTATGACAGATGGATGATAATATTTGCGGTTATTAAACAGCAGATCGTGTAATTATTATCGGCTTAAATCTTTACATCTAATCACCAATCACGGTACACTTTGGACACGTGGCAATGAAGCATGGCATTCAAAATAGTCAATGTTTGATTCATGTATACAACCAATATCACAAAAATAGATTTTATAAGGCTTGGGATGCTCGAGAAATAGCCTCAACTCACATAATTTTGATTCCCATCAATCACTTCGAGTTCATTGTAAGTTTCTACTTTCTTTTCTCCAATTCACGATTCTGAATAATTTTTTACCTACAGATTCACAGATTCACATAAAAGGTTCACTGCATATAGATTATTCAATTTATATTACATAATTTATATAACTTCGATACGTTATTTAACGAAAAATACTCAAATCTTTCGATTGTTGTTACTTTGTGAAAAAATAATAACACTAGCCACGACTTACTGAACAAGCACCGAGCTGTGGCATAAGCGGCACCCGACTCCTACACCTTGCGTTCGCGAGCCCAAAGTCTTAACTGCGAGCTTGACTCATAGTTTCACCCCATGCGCAGCAGGCTGCGTTGTGCTTGCCTATAGACATCTATGGTTGTACGTATACTGTACATTGCACACACATTCAGATTGTCTTTAGTGGGCCACTTTTCTTCACCTACGCGTTCCACATTTTTGTGCTTCACTTGCTATGGAGCTTTCGGACGCCGTCACCATTGTCTACGGGAAGACATGGATTCAACTGTTCCTGTGTTTTTTTTTTGTTTTTTTTTTTGCACTGAAGTCCTCAAATATTTGCTGTCTCCCAAATCAGAGATCCGTCATCGGGAATAGTGAAATCTGCAACGAGGGACGAAAGTTGGCAACAAACGCTCATCGCAATCGCAAACCTCCGTCCCTATATTATTACATGGTATACAATTGCTTTATCATCAAAATAGTGCAATGATTCGTAAAAAGTATCAACAGTTCAGAAGATATCTTGTACAAAAAGCTGCAGATGAACCAAATCTACGGTCTACGGATGAAAATAGAATTTGGAACTATGTACCGTGAAATCTTTTATACTCATACGGATCTGCAGTAACGAAGGATTGTCAATAACTGAAGGGTGGCATGGCAAAACGGTGTAAGCGCCAACACTTCATATCACAGTGTAAGTACCATCTGCACCATCTCACAACTGTATGTTACGGATTTTTTTTTTTTTTGAAAAAAAATATTTCGAACGCGTAATATTGTTGAATTCAATCTTAATTATTATCAGAATCAGATTTACCGAAAGTATTACATGATCTATAATCGTGAGAATCAACAAACCGACAAATATGAATTACCGAGTGAATTACAGTTGATGATCTTCAAATGAAAAAGATAACAAAGCCCACATGAAATTCAAATACCAGAATGATAATATTCACTTACGAGGAAAGAAAATTGTGATTCATATACATAGTGGTATTGAATTTTTGAATTATTTGTTTATTTCGTTGGATGAGTATAATATTGGTTCAAAAAGGGATTTTTTTTCGCGGTGTTCCTTTTTTTTATGAGCTGACATTTTTTTAATGTTTGATGAAAAACATCCAATATCGATGGATCGGACTACTGTTCGTACACAGTTCTGCTACCTTTTCCATTAAAATTTCACGATTTTGTATAAAAATCATGTTCATTTTGGCCCTTACACCGTTTCCGATCCCTCCCTCGTCCGCCATTTTGCCCCGTAATATCTGAAAATTTATACGAATTTGGAAATCTATAACCGAATCTTGTTCAGTAATGTTCAAGCTTTCGATTCATATTTTTTCCATAATTTTAGCATCGTAATTGCGTTCTTAATCAGTATCCAAAGTGAAAAAAAAAGTTGGCACGAAACGTGGCACTTACACTGGCACGAAAAAAAATCAACTTTTGCGAACCATTTTCGCGAAGAAAGATGGCTGTATTGAATAGGAACTTGCGCCATTTGAAAGAGTTCGAAAAACTCTACAAAGCACTTTCTCAAATTAAAAAAAAACTTAGTTTCTAGAATTTTGGGACAGTTTTTTCGCTCTCCTGAAAAATCATTATGATGGCACTTACACCGTTTTGCCGTGCCACCCTTTATGGGCCATCCATAAATTACGTAACGCACTTTTTGGGCAATTTTGACCCTCTCCCCCCCATGTAATGCTCCGTAACGCTGAGCCCCCCGGTAGGTAACGTAACACCGGGTTTTACTCTCACATGCGTTAAAATAATAACAAAACAGTTATTTCTATCAATTCAGATTCAAGTAGAAGCGGGGTACAGGAAATCAATCTTTTCATGAGGAAAGCTGAAAAAAGCGATAAATTGCGTTACGTAACGGAGGCTCTGACCCCCTACCCCCATAACGCTGCGTAACGCTCAGCCAGACCCCCCCCCTCGCCCCTAAAGTGGGTTACGTAATTTATGGACGGCCCCTTATTACTGTGAACGGTTGTTTTCGATCTCCAGAACCTATCTGTTGAAAATCCATTTTCAACCTGCAAACACAAACTATTAGATACAAATCAATTTGGAGATGAACTTCAATCCTGGAAAGTCGAACAAGGATGGCTGGAAAAAATAAATTCGAACTAGCCGGTTTTAGCCAAAAAGCTCATCGCTTTTTTGCGTAAGGCACGATCGCAGAGTGCTGGTTTGTTTTGAAATAGTGTTCAAATCCCCCAAAAATTTCAAAATTTTGATTCGTGATTAGAAGGCTGAATTCCAAAGCTCGCTATTATTTTCAAAATTGACAAATATAGCAATCGCCATTTCTGAACCGGAAGTCGGATCGGGTCTAAAAAGAAATTTGCACATCTTCGGGGTAAAAAAAGTATCCGGTGCAAATTTCATCAAAATCGGTTCAGCGGTTTGGCTAAGCTCGTGTTTACAAGCAACTTCAACGATTTGACACCCAGGCGCAGGAGCCGGAAAAATCCTCAAAAATTCCCAAAATTTTGATTCGTGATCAGAAGACTGTATTCCAAAGCTCGCTGTTGTATCTTCAATATTGACAAAGTTAGCAATCGCAATTTCTGAACCGGCAGTCGGATCGAGTAGGGGAGACCGGGGCTAGTTGTCACACTTTTTACTCTCTGATTTTTAGAATTTTTCCAAATTTTTTTGTCGCAAATCTTGAGATGGGGTATTGTACATGCATCTTTTGCGCACCTACAGAAAATTTTTGGTTATTCTCAAGCAAGTCTGAGTAGGTTTTTTCGAATTTTCAAAAAAATTCGCGGAGTGTGACAACTTGCCCCGAGGCGGGGTAAGTTGTCACAGACCCCGGGGTAAGTTGTCCCGAGTATTTTGAATGGCGAAAACGGGTTTCATTGTATTATCTCCTGGAAACCACGAAACAGTCAACCTAGACTCCGAACACCCAACAAACCATGCGAAATCCCACCCAGACTCCGAGAATCTTGAGAAAATTGACCTCAACTCATAAAACCATGGTCAAGTCGAAATGGGGTGAGTTTTTACACGTGACAACTTGCCCCAATAATTTTGTGACAACCTGCCCCAACCCGCTATTTTGTTTAAAAATTTGCACATCTCGCTGGCCCGCCATTCAAATATGAACAATATGTACATAAAATGAAAGCGTTAAGAATAACCTTTCCGAATATCGTGCAGCGAAATTTCTCAAGGCAGTCTAGAAAATAAGAAAAAACATATTAGAAGATGGAAAATAATTACTTTTCGGGTCCGATTTCAGTTTATCGGTCACTGCGAGGCCGAATATGATGGGATATTCAATTTAACGACATTAGTTTGTTTCAAACATCGAACTACAACTTTGATCTATAGCACCGTTCGACCTGTTATCTAGCGGTGGAGATATGGACACTGTGACAACTAACCCGTGTGACAACTAGCCCCGGTCTCCCCTACACAAACAAAATTGCACATCTGCAGGCTGAAAAGAGTATCCAGTGCAAATTTCATCAAAATCGGTTCAGCGGTTTGGCTAAGCTCGTGTTTACAAGCAACTTCAACGATTTGACACCGAGACGCTGGAGCCGGAAAAATCCTAAAAAATTCCCAAAATTTTGATTCGTGATCAGAAGACTGTATTCCAAAGCTCGCTGTTGTATCTTCAATATTGACAAAGTTAGCAATCGCAATTTCTGAACCGGAAGTCGGATTGAGTACACAAACAAAATTGCACATCTGCAGGCTGAAAACAGTATCCAGTGCAAATTTCATCAAAATCGGTTCAGCGGTTTCGCTAAGCTCGTGTTTACAAGCAACTTCAACGATTTTACACCGAGACGCAGGAGCCGGAAAAATCCTCAAAAATTCCCAAAATTTTGATTCGTGATCAGAAGACTGTATTCCAAAGCTCGCTGTTGTATCTTCAATATTGGCAAAGTTAGCAATCGCAATTTCTGAACCGGAAGTCGGATCAAGTACACAAACAAAATTGCACATCTGCAGGCTGAAAACAGTATCCAGTGCAAATTTCATCAAGATCGGTTCAGCGGTTTGGCTGAAACCGTGTTTACAAGAAATGGGCGGGTCACATACACCACTCTTGAAAATGTTCGAAAACGACTACCCAGGTGCCAAAACGTGCTCCCTACATGATTTTAGAATTTTTACTCGATCCGACGTTTTCAGCGATGGCGAATGTATAAGGCACTCCGTTTTTAACGATCGTGCCTAAAAATGTAATGAGCTTCGTGTATACCATTTAATTTATTTATTATTGTCTTCGTTAACGATTGAATTCATGTTAGATTTGTCATTTAATTGCAATGAAACATTTGGAGCAGACGAATTAGGGCCCGAAATCATTTTAGGGGTCATCCATAAAGGACGTCTACGCCCATAGGGGGCAGGGGGGGTCGCGAGATGTGACTATTTTTGACCAGGGAGGGAGGGGAGTTCATGCCGGGTGTGACGTCCACTCAAAAACCCCATTTACCAGATTTGAAAAAAAAAAGATTCTTCAATTTTTCTGTTTGCGATATTCTGTCGCAATTGCTTCTCAATTCCAATACTATAATTGAAGCGATCATTAAATAATATATATGATACATCATTTTTATAGTATTTTTTTCATCTCACCTTAGATTTCAGAGAATTGAGGGGGAGGGGGGTCTTTCAATGTGACCATCGGACGTTTCGTATAAGGGGAGGGGTTCGAAGACTGTGACTAACTGTGACACGGGGGTAGGGAGGGGTCAAAAATTGGCAAAAAATAGCGGACATCCTTTATGGATGCCCCCTTATCAGTTATCCAACTGTTTCAGAAAATTCCCGAATTTGTAGTCCACCGAACAACGAGGAAAACAAATAACTTCTTTATTTTGCACGACAAGATGCACAAACAACTCTGTTGGATAGAATTGTTTTATGTGCGTATTAAAGTTGATCACGGAGCTACGGTAGCTGATTTTGTTATTCCAATAAAATGCATCGACTAATTATTGCGAAGCGGGAAAACCGTTTCAAGCTAGCGGTGCGTAGCTAGTAGTTATAATACGTAAGTACTGCGTAGGTTGGAGTGTACAGAGTCCATACAAAATAAATCTCCCGAAATAATGAACCGTTCATTTCACGATTGTAAAGTGAAAAAATCTCAATTAGTTGCAAAAATACAGGTCGAAAGGTCACAGCCAGATTGAAAGGAAATAGTGTTTCCACTAAAGACTAAATTTTTTAGCGAGTAGGAAATTTTTATCGTTCGAACCAAAGATCAGAATACTGAATGATCCTTAACCTCGCTGATAACAAACATAACTGATAACAAACAGGAAATGGAACAAATTTGTGGAATAATGTATTCGCGTGGCGATTGGTTGCCACGTCCACTTCTATATTCTCTTTTTACGGAAAGTGAGCCAAAATTCGGAGGTATGGAATTCCATACCTGCTTACTTCTGAGGTATGGAGTACTCCACCAAAACGATAGGGGGATCGCCGGCCCTGTCTGTATATTCTCATATAATATTGAAACAACAAGCTAGTCTGGCCCACCGCTGAATAAATACACCACGCAATCTTCCCCGATTATCGTTTACGAACGAAAAATATCGCGTGTCTAATGGCATGAGGTCGTAAGCGCCAAAAACGCGATTTTTTTTTTACTTGAAATAAATACCTAAGGTTATGTGCTGGGGGGTTTTGAATAAACATTTGAAACTACTATGCAGTAAATCCAGATTTTTGGTTTTCCAATCGTGAAAAGGCTTATACTCTCCTAGTCGCGAATACAACGATTATTCATATTATTTAGGTTTTCAATCTAGCCGGTTCTTTTATGAGTCACCCTGTACACACTGTACGCGTCAAAGAACTGAAAGTATAATGTGCATAATAATAATCCGAGTGTATACATTCGGAGCTGAGAGAAGTTGAAAGCAAAGCGAAGCACGCTTCTTCCTTCCAGGCTGCTGTTATTCCCGTTGTACCTACTCTAGCTTGACTTTTCCCCAGGCAGTCCTAATATAAAGCAAGTAGAGTTATTTTTGAAGGCTTTCACTACGCGTGCACAAACTTTCTCTTTTCTTCCTCTTTTTATACTCCAAACGATACATGTAAGTAACCACACACTTCCACTTTTCCTGTATCCTATATATATGGAAAAAATGAAAAATACGGAAACCAGCTGAGTTTGAGCTATTTTCTGTATTTCATTAAAATATTTTGACGTTTGGGAAACTGTATCCAGTTCGGGATTATGCGAATATCGACTGTATAATATGAATATAACCTTTATTATACATTTAGCTAAGCGTATGTAGTATAGGTCAGTTATTTTGTTACAACATGGAGGTTGGCACTTCATTATCTGTAATAAGTTTTTTTTTGGTTCGGGCTAGTTCCAGGTCTTTTCTGCTCTTTTCGGAGCTGATCGACCTCACTGGCAATGTTTGTTTTGGTACTCTTCAGTTTATGTGTAGGCGAGACCGGGGCTATGTGTAATACGGGGTAGCTTGAAACAACGGTGATTATTAATGAACTATGAAAGATATAAAAACGAATTCAACGTGAAAAGATAGGTTTTAATTAAAAGATGGTTTTTCGAGTTTAATTCGATTTTTTGTATTTCATAGTTTAATAATAATGAAACTTATTTCTTTTTTATTTTCATTAGACCTCCTCTGATTGATGTGATTAATTCATTGGTGTCCAAGGTCAATGATAACATCCACTTTTAACGTTTCGACCCTAGGAGTTTAATAATAATAACCGTTGGTTTGTTTTGGTGACTCTATCGTTCGCTGTCTTATACATTCACATATTTGAATTTATCGGACGAGGCGAACCAAATTAATTAATTATTGGTACCCACCAAGGAGAGATTCTTCCTCTATTCGAGCGTGAAAACCTTGGTGGGACCGAAAAAAACCTATAGAAAAATCAAATTTTTATTTTTAATTCTTCGAGTAAAAATTCCCTCGGCCCGGGTTTGAACCGGGACCTTCGCATTTGTACTGCGACGCCTTGTCCAATTAGACCACCGAGGGGCTGATTCAACCTACCCTCATATGGAAATAAGCCTGGGAGGAAGACAGCGTGTGCAATTTCGACTGGACCTACAATTTTTATACGGTGGGTTCCGAACCACCAGGAATCACAGTATAGGTATCGGCCGGGATTTGAATTCTTGATTTGAATTTGATTCTTATTATCTGTAATAAATGTTGCTAGCATGTGAGAGTGCGCACTCCTGTAGCTCCTAAGAGTGCGCGCGGAAAACCCATATGCTTGAAGAGTTGAAAAAGAAAAAACCCAAAAGAAGAACTGAACCAAATTTGGATGAAAAAATACAAAAAATCGAAGGCAAAGAAAACAAAATCAACACCCAAAAACTTAAAATTCCCCAACAAAATGAAGATGTGGCGGTGCCCAGGGTGTAACGAAATATACAGCGTGCCAAGAACCAGAGAATGGATACAGTGCGTAACATGTATGCAATGGTGGCACGATAGATGGACTCTTTATACGTATTGTGATCTGGAGCCACATACATCTGATATTTTTGCGTAAAACACCGTGCGCACTCTTACACACTGGTATTTGTAAGAGTGCGCAAATAAATTTTCATGCATTTGATTTTTTTGTCGGTGACAGTTGACAAATTAATATAAAGTTAGTGTGCAATAATGTCATTGAAGGGCCAAAGATTTCGTAGAAAAATGTATACCTTTTTAATGTTGTTATTTTTCATTATACAGTTGAACAAACCTTATGTGCGCCATCTTATCGTTAGAGCAGTCTACCCTATCTTTCAAAAAGCACCTCCACATCTTGAAACAATAAGCAATGATATTTTCAAAAAACCATCCGTTTTTTTCAATTCCAGAAACCAGTATAATGCTTCGAACATTAGGTACGCCGTTCCGCCCCGGGTTCCCCTACTGGCCCAAGACAGTCAACCAACATAGGCCCAGGTTTGCCACCCAGTATGGGTTCTCGTTTGTCAGCCAATATAAGCCCGATTTGAAAATCTTGTGTCGGCTCAAGTTAGGTAGGCCATATGGCGCCAAATTGAATGACCAATATCGGCCCAAGTTTACTCACTCGTATAGGGCCAAATGTGAAAGGCGGGACATATCGATAAAGGCCCAATACGGGCGACCCAACCTCGGGCCTAAGTCATATTGAGGAAGTTAATTATTGTATAAGTTAATTAACTTAGCCCGTACTAGCGCCCAGACGAAATTTCTGCACGCGATGGTTTCTGCCTAGAGAGACAAAATCATGAAGATGCTTTGTCTTCACAAATGCGGCATTGACGTAGGATAGCTATTTAGGTCGCATGCACGTGAAGTGACTGTTTATTCGGCAAAGTTATGTTTTGCGCACGAGCCGCTGTTTTGACTGGCGAACCTAAGGCAAAGCCAGCGGAGAGTACGAAAAAAATCATCCTCGCTGAACCAGTCACTTTACGCGCGCGCCCTATACTATATTTTTTCCGAAATACGGCATGAAGAGTCACTTTGACGCTAGTTGAGGTCCACACTTCGACCTCTGCGACAACTAATGCTGTTATATGACAGTTCTCAGGTGCGCAGTTCGCACCGCGCATCAAAAGTCAGGAACTATGGATGAAAACTACTCGACAAAATTTTGGTAAGGCTAGGCATATAAAGTGCCACTGTATGGACCGAAAACAGGCGTCGAAAAGTGACTGGTTCATGCCTATGCCGGAAAAATATCAATTTCAGGGCAGTCCTGGAGTGAGCGGTATGAAGTGGCACTTTACGGATCGAAAACCTGGGCCGCTAATCCGTATATAAAAAGTAGATGGCAATTTATCGTTTTGCGATATGGACTGCCGACTTCATGTAAGATGAGATTCTGCCGACTTCGTGTAAGATGAGATTCGGCCGACTTCGTGTAAGATATTCCGATTTAATGTAAGACATGTAATCGAGTGTGCACAAATTGCCGCGGTTATTGGTAGTTGCTTTGTGCTATTTTGCTCGCAAGTATTTTATTTTCAGTTGCCAAGCAAATTTGTGGAGTTGTTTACTGTGAAGAAAGTGTTTTTCTGTAAAGATCCTCCAGATAAAAATCATAGAGAAAGTGTTTTTCTGCTAAGTTTTTCTGCAAAGAAGAAAAAGTGTGTACTGTGAAAGTGTTTTTCTGTAAAGATCCTCCAGATAAAAATCATCAGAGATCAATATAGAGAATTACTGCAGGTGAATATCATCATGAAAAATAATAATAATCAGCAATGATTAATACTGGTGAAATTCTCGCTGTAGGAGACTTATTCGAGGTACCAGGTGGAATTCTGTCGCATAGCTGCCTGCAGATTTATCCTCTCATAGCAGCCTGCAGATTTATCCGGAGAAGAAGAGAATAGGGCAGAATTCTTTTGGCAGTCACTACTATTTTAAGGAGTATATAAGAAACTTTACAGGTAAAAACAAGATTACATATTGTGTAATTTGCAAATTTATGAAAGTTTATGACAAAGAAAGAACAATATGATAACATGAATATGACGTAACTATGAAAAATATGAGGATGAGAAATAATTACGTTAATTGAGACGAATATTGAAAGTTAATAAGTAATACACAACGAGTCGAACTAACAAAATAAGGACGAATGAATATTGAAAGTTAATAAGTAATACACAAAGAGTAGAAATAAGAAAATAAGGACAGTATAAATTAGACGACAAGCATGAATCCGGCGCTCACGGAATATATTCCACAAAGACAAAATGAAAATCAATTTCTTATCAAGGAAATAACAAGGGGGTCAATTAATCAAGGAAATAAGATCTTTTCTGACTTTAGTAGGGGAAGGCAATGCACAGCTAATGCTGCTACAGCGCTGGTTATGTCTGCTGTAACAAATCCGTTACATTGGACAAGTCAAAGTATTGATAACCTTCTTAAAATCGGAGATAAACTGTATATTAGTAGTAGGCTCGCACGTAATAATGAAGTTCATCCGAATACAATAAATCCAGAATATTTGGCTGCATCTGACTTACAACCTGAAAGCATTGTGATCAATTCAATGAGTCATACGTTAGAATTCGGAGACATAATATTTGGCCATCGGTTTGACGATAACAGTGAGATTGGTATGCCTAATTTGAAAGACGCGTTAGTTTATCTGTTCACAAATTTTATGTGTGGTATACTAACGATTAACGGAATATCAGTAGCAATTGGGAAACTTGATAACCAATTTTGGATGTTTGATTCACATTCTAGAGATAATTTCGCGAAACCGTGTTCTGATGGAAAAGCTTGCTTAATATTGGTAGATTCAATACAATCATTATACTCAGTATTGAATAACAGTATTTCTGAAAGTAATCAACGTTTTGGTGAGCAATATGATTTAACGCCAATCAGGGTTACTAAAAATATTGATCAAAGTAATGATATGCAATTATTTGAAAGAGGGAGATCGCTAGGATTGATCACACAGTCAGATTTCGAGAAAATCGGGTCAATAAATACTGATGGAACAAATCCGTACATGAATGATGAAAGCCAGCGAACAGTACAGGAGAAATCTTACTTGCTCGAACAAGAAAAAAAGAGAGTTAGTCAACAACAATCCAATCTTAAATATTATCAAAAAATGAAAACAAGATCCATTATGGAAAAGAATAGAGTGATCAATACATTACAAAACACGGTTGACATTTCAAATTTGAATAATGAAAGCCAAGAGACAACACAGGAGAAATACAACTTGCTGAAACAAGAAATCAAAAGGGTATCTAAACAACAATCCAATCTTAAATATTATAAAAAAATGAAAACAACATCCATTACAGAAAAGAATGGAGTGGTCAATACATCACAAAACAGGGTTGATATTTCAAATGTGAATAATGAAAGCCAAGAGACAATCGAGGAAAAATACCACTTGCTGAAACAAAAAAAAAAAAGTAACTCAACAACAATCCAATCTTGAATATTATAAAAAAATGAAAACAAGATCCGTTACAGAAAAGAATGAAGTGATCAATACATCACAAAAGAGAGTTAACATCACGATTAATAATCTTAAAGATACGACAAATGGTAAAATCGCAATGGCAGTTGTTAAAAGTACCGAGAATCCATCAAAAAGAGACAAGTTAGATAACATTGAGCCACTTTTCGATTCAAATTGCAATAAATTAGATACACTACGTAATAAATCTGTAATTAATTTGGATAATACGTATCAAATCATAAAGAAAACGAAAACGAATTATGATAATAATGGTCAACATTATACAGGGCCAATGGATGTTTTGTGCACTAAATGTGGTGCTAAGCATTTTAAAGGGGAAAAAGTGTCTAACAAACTATCATTTGGAGACTGTTGTGCTCATGGAGATTTTATCGCAAAGTCATGAAAGAGAAAAAGTTTAGTTTTCTTTTGATCTTTACAAAAATATTTTTTCACGAATTTTCAGAGCAAACTAAATCGTTGATTTCGATGAAAAAAGCACAAAAATTGAGTTATCTCGGAAAACCCGTTTTCAAAAATTTTGAAATTTTTTGTCATTCTTCTTTGGTCAAAAACACACCACTTTTGTATAAAACATATTTTGGGCACGGCCTTCGTTCGGGAGCTACGCCTTGTTTTATGTGATAATATCAGTAAAGTACGTGAATAAATTTTTTTTTTAATTTTCCGTATAAATTACTTTCGGCGGATTCGACCCCAAATTGTGTGTTCCATACCTAAAATCAAAATCACTTTATTCGTCATCAACTTCGACACACGATTGAGTGTTTACAAACTCAATGTTCCAAGAGTCAAAACACTTTAGTATCCTGAAATCTCTATAATAATTTGTTTCATTCGTTTTCTGATTAGCCCAAGATCAGTGGTCTTACAGTGATTACTTATGACGTTCACTAATCGTGGTTAGTGTCGGCTTACGGTAGGGAATCAATTTAAATCTTTTCTCACACCCGGTCGCAAAATGCCACTTTTCATACCTCTTGAGCGGGCGCAAAACAGATCTTTTCGGCCCTCGGGCGGAAATGTGCTTTGCGCCCGCCTAAAGCGGGCGCAAACGACTCTTTTCCTGCCCTCGGGCGCAAAGTTCCGTTTTGCGCCCGCTCACTCGGTCTGAAAAGAGGCATTTTTGCAGACCAGGTGTTGAGAAAAAAATCGTGTGCAACACGGGCGCAAGGCTATTTTGACGAGTGTGATTGCAGTACACTCGCCTTCGGCTCGTACTGCAAATTTCACACTCGAAAAATAGTGTTTTGCGCCCTTGATACACAATGTACTATTTTATCCGATAGAATTTCAGCTTTGGCACGTAGATGAAACCCGTGACAGTTGGATTTGCATGTGTACTTCACTTTCTTATCTTACACCGGTCGCAAAATGCCACTTTTCATACCTCTTGAGCGGGCGCAAAACAGATCTTTTCGGCCCTCGGGCGCAAAGTGCTGTTTTGCGCCCGCGCACTCGGTCTGAAAAGAGGCATTTCTGCAGACCAGGTGTTGAGAAAAAAATCGTGTGCATCACGGGCGCAACTCTATTTTGGCGAGTGTGATTGCAGTACACTCGAAAAATAGTACTTTGTACCCTTGATACACAATGTACTATTTCAATTATGATTTTCAATGTTCTATTTTATGTTCAAGAAAATTTTTGACCACATTCAAAACTCACGGTTTGACCTCGAGTGATTTATACGAAATATTGAACAAAAATTGATTTACGTACTTTACTGATATTATCACATAAAACAAGGCGTAGCTCCCGAATGAAGGCCGTGCCCAATAGTAGATTGTGTATCAAGGGCGCAAAACACTATTTTTCGAGTGTGAAATTTGCAGTACGAGCCGAAGGCGAGTGTACTGCAATCACACTCGCCAAAATAGCCTTGCGCCCGTGTTGCACACGATTTTTTTCTCAACACCTGGTCTGCAAAAATGCCTCTTTTCAGACCGAGTGAGCGGGCGCAAAACGGAACTTTGCGCCCGAGGGCAGGAAAAGAGTCGTTTGCGCCCGCTTTAGGCGGGCGCAAAGCACATTTCCGCCCGAGGGCCGAAAAGATCTGTTTTGCGCCCGCTCAAGAGGTATGAAAAGTGGCATTTTGCGACCGGGTGTGAGAAATAGTATATTGTGTGATAAGTGCGCAAAGAAGGCGATATCCGATGAGTGTGAAGTTTGTAACATGAGCGAAGGCGAGCAGCCAGCATTCAGACGAGTCGAGTGTCGTTCTCACTCACGAGCCGCAGGGGTCGTATTCTGGAAATCCTTTCATACATATCACTCGGTGAAAAAGGGTGATAGAGGTATTTCGACCAATCAGAGCGCAGCTTTAAACGGAAATTCAGCTCTTTCACCCGTGATACGCGTGAAAGGATTTGCAGAATACGCTACGCTCATAACTCCGACAGCGCCACCCTGGCGGTCACTCTATGAATCGGTGAGGTTATGGAAACTAATATTCCGTGTAGAAACACATGTAGTTATACGGAACTACTCGTTTTCTTAAGTAACGTTTTTCGCATTTGCAACCAGTATACGATATGAAAATCATGGTTGTTATCCCCAAGCTCGCTTCACCGACGCTGACAATTCAACACCGTTGGCCCAACATTCCCAAAGTTGTATTGCCGACGGTGACATTTTGCCATCGCCGGCCCAGCATTGACTCGTACTCGTTCACTGACTGTCAAATGATCATGAATGTCAACGTTGGCTCAGCGTTGGGCAGATAGTGCTCGAATAGCGTTGGCCATACGATGGCATGTTCGTCTTGTAGATACTGAGTATATAGCAGTATAATGCGAACTAAAACAGCAATTTTTTATTTCGTGTGTCAAATAGAACAAATGAGAAGGCTGATGACTTTCCACGCCCAGCAACGCGTTAAAATTGGAAATAATCGCCAGAAAGAATTGGAAACATAATCATACATTTTTTATTGACATTAATCTGTACTGTAATGTTCCCTGAAGACAAAGTTTTATCAAAACTATAATCAGTCAATAGTGCATACTGTGATTAATACTATACAATGCAATGTTAGAAACTACAATTTCCGTCGTCTATCTTCCGTTAACTATCACACCAAAAATCAATTGACAATTCAAAATTTCTACACTTTCTTTAACTAATTTCGAACTAGCAAATGTATTTTCCAAAAACAAAGTAAAAGAAAGAGGTGATGACTGAAGTTTTTACTGTTTTGTTTCGCAAAAGATAAAAATTTGTGGAAAGATTATGAAAATTTACTGCTGAAAAATAATCAAATATTTGAGCACAGATAATTGTGATTATTTTCTAAGTAATAACATAGATACCTACGATAGATGACAAAAATCTAAAACTCAAAAAAACTTGACAATTTTTCACAACTTCAAAAGGGTGCGAATATTGACGGTCATCTACGAGAATCTGCAACTAAATCCAAAACTTTGAAAAATAAAAACAGATGTAATTGGACTAAAATACACGACTAAGGATAATGTAGGGTTTTTCGACCACCATTCACAGCCACAATCACTTCAAAGTTATTTGGACTCGAGAAGAACCTTTCATACCTACCAAATCCGAGAATCGAACGTGCAATGAGTCTACGCAAGTCTATCTGGCTTTCCTTCACCTGGACGGCAACGGTTACATTCAAGACAGAAACAATATTCCAATCATATACCATGTTTTGAGAGGAAACCACGACAAGAGAATAGCCTATAACCCGAATATCAATTGCATAGAGAGGAGATTAAACGACATAAGATTCGATACATCCCTACCGCAGAAAGATCGAGTAGACATACATAGACGTAACGAAAAGAAATATTGGTGGCTTGAATAAAAATCAGATAAAAATGACTAACTTGTATACTATAGATAATGAGTTTACAAATCAATAATAGCAATATTAGGTACTACTATCTCCTGATCGGAGCATAATGTGTCGTCTAGTCCTAATTTTCAAGGTAGGATAAGGAATAGGTTAAGGACAAATCTTTGTTATAAAAGATTGATCAGTTTTTTTTAAGGCCGTTTCTGATCACACCAAAATTAAAATTAAAGTATGATACATCTTACAGGAGATCAGTGTTTATCACGCCGCATGTACGAAAAGTACAAATGGCTTAGCCTCGCTAGGGCTAAGCTGAAAGTTGAGATAGTATAGTCGTATAGAGCTCGCTGTGTGAGCCATAACGTTCTAATCTAAATATAATATTGATAACATGTTTATGAAGTTTTCCCATGTTCTGAATATGTATAAAAGTGCTGTTATCTGTAAATATGTGGCCTTCCGAATAAACTTCTTAAAAAAAAAGGTACTTAGAGCGAGATGGAGACCGAACTTCAAGAGATCACCGAAGTTAAGCAACACCGGGCGCGGCCAGAACTAGGATGGGTGGACCGGGTTGGATTACTGGATCGAGGGGCGGATTAGTTCGAGCTCGAACCTCACTGAGATAATCTTTTTTTTCATCATAATCAATGGGAATTATAATTATTATTACCCAGATACCGAAAAACCACGTTAAAACAAAAAAAAAATTGAGATAAAAATTTGTGAAAAATATTTGCTATCTAGTATCCCTGGGCGGGAATGTAGACGAAAATTTGTACCAGGGAACGTTCGATTGCTACTGGTACGACAGTCGTGCCAATGCAGAATTTGACAGTCGTGCCAATGCTGGCATGATGTTATCATTTTCAGCGCTGGGCCAGCGTTCCGTGAAACAAAATCGCCGACCGTCGGAAGTATTCGCCGAACCTTGGCCCAACAGTCTGCCGCTTGTAACTGCAAGCTTGAGTCGTTAGAAGTGGATTTCAGGAGGTCATAATTAGATATATTTCGTAAAAAAAGTATATCGTAAGGGCAAAAATTATTTGAATCATGTCATGTATCCGATGTACGGGAGGAAATCCGTAATGACGGATGTCGTCGATTACTCGGTACCGTCATAAGGGAAACGCCGGGTGCAGGAAGCGAAAAAAAGGAATGAAAATTGTTATCAAGTAACAATATAGGTAAGACAGGGTTAAAAAAAAAGTAACCCTAAAAACAAGTAAGTTGTTTGTGCACAATAATCGCCAAACTCGTCAAGTTTTTTTTTATTCCTTTCTTACCTCAATTGTTACTTGATAACAATTTTCATTCTTTTTCTCGCTTTCTGCACCCGGCGTTTCCCTTATGACGGTACCGAGTAATCGGCGATATCCGTCATTAGAGATCTCCTCCCGTGCATCGGATACGTGACAAGACTTCAATAATATTTGGCCTTTCGATATACTTTTTTTACGAAATATATCTACTATCACCTCCTGAAACCCGCTTCTAACGATAACAACCATTATTTTGAGATCGTATACTGGTACAAATGCCAAAAATGTTATTCTAGAAAACAAGTAGTCCCATATGAGTACGTGTATTTCTACACGGAATATTAGTTTCTGTAACCTCACCGTTTAAACAGAAATCCGAGAGATGGCGCTGCCGCTCCGCGCCAGAGTCATGAGCGTAGCGTATACGGCCCCAGGCGAGTGCGGGATGACACGAGACGAGTGTGAATGCTGTGCGAGCCGAGCGAGTGATTCAAACTTCACACGAGTCAGATGTCGCCTATCCGCACTTATCGCACACATTATTTTTTATAACTCCTGCGGGAAAGCTTGATTTGAGATGCAGACGAATAATATCTGACAGCTGAGCAAATGGCTGACCATAACCAACCCGAAGTTAGGCGATAATTTAGTTTGACAGATCGCTGCCGCCTGGGTGGAAGCAGGACGTTTAGGCGCTGCCACTTCGACGTCGGACGAAGCGACGTCACCACTTTGGCGCCAGCCGATTCGGCGTCGTGGACGTTTGGGCGCTTGGGCGTTTCGGCGCGAGATTTTATGGCGCGTGGACATTTCGGCGTGGGGCGTTTCGGCACCAAGACGTTTCGGCGTGAGGCGTTTCGGTGCTGAGACGTTTTGGCGTCAAGCGTTGTGGCAGTGAGTGCCTGGACTTTTTTCGCGGATATATCTGATCTATTTTCGAAACATGAAATGAAAATTCACTCCGGAAATACCCTGTGTTGAAAATATTCTGAACTTCAGAAGTTAAGTCCAGGGTTAGAAAAAGTTAGGCCAGTCACTGAAGGTTAGAAAAAGTTAGGCCAGTCAATCATACGACACACACACACACATGATACAACGCAGATGGTGTTCCAAGAAGGGTTAGAAAGGGTTAGGCCGAAGTGAAGTTTTTGTTAACTTCTAGCACGGTCGAAATGAAGACGCGCTGAAAGGCCTAACACCGAGGTGTCCTGGCGCCGAAGCGTCTTAATGCTGCCGATACGGCTTGACGCCGAAATAGCCATGTGCCGAAACGCGGATGCCGAAACGTCCCACATGGTGGCGACAGGGCGGGAAAACCTGGAAAACCTGGAATAGTCAGGGAATTCCGATAGTCGGGAAAAGTCAGGGAAAAGTCAGGGAATTCTACTGAGCCACAGGGAATTTTTTTTCATGTCACCATTTTTGTGATTACTACATTCAGTCAGGCCTTTTAATTATTTGAATCTCGCTTGTGAAGACAATAATTTTTATCTGCCTCCGTTTTACCTAAGATTGACTTCAATTTTATGATTCCCCTGGAACAATTATAATAATTTGCTTATGAAAATCATCTGGATTTGCTGAGAAAAGAGTAGGAAAAAATTGATTTTCGGGCGGGAAAAGTCAGGGAAAAGTCAGGGAATTTAATTCCACCTAAATTGTCGCCACCATGTCCCAGCGCCGAAATCGCTGGCGTTGAAAAGTCCAAGCGCCGAAACGTCCACGCGCCAAAACGGTGGCGCCCAAATGTCCGGCGCCGAAGTCGCGGCGCCGAAAAGGTATGCACCCGCCTGGGGGCGCCACTTCGCGGACGCTTGGACGTTGCCACCGACCTATGGCGCTACTGAACGACTGACTTATTTCAAAGTGCGCATGCGTGATAGTGAAGAAACGTAGATTGCTTGAAGTGCGCATGCCTGTTAGTGAAAAACTGATGATAATGCACGATGTGCGCCTGCGCGATAGTGAAGAAATATTACTTTTTGCAACACTTGCATGGGAAGTTCGATTTTCACTTTCCGCTGTGCGCGAAGCGGTCGATTACTGCGCTGGGCGGACAGCGTGAAATAATAAATATTATTAGCGTGAAATAATATTTATTATTTCACGCTAGTCTCAGCAAGACTCTGTTAGCTAGCGCTATCAGACGGAATACTTGGTAACTACGATCGCGTGCGCTGCTCTACGCCTCGGTCAGGTTAGAGTGCCGAGTGCCGCGGTGGCGAAATCGAACTACCCATTGCAAGGGGTTACAAAAAGTATGGTGTGCAACGCGTGCGGGTTGTCGATCCCCGAGTCGTGCGAGCATGTCGACACTCGTCGAGAATCGCCAACTTCCCGCATGAGTTGCACAATACACTATTTTTTCACTCATCTGAAAAGGGGCCCTTTCCAAACCAGACACAGGCATCGAAAATCAAGCTTTCCACGCAGGTGTTATGAAAACGTCTTTTTTCATGAGAATATCTTTCATTTTCGACACCATCTTTCATGTTGCGTCGATTCTCGTACATATTCGTAGAATCTACGTGAATTTTTCCAATATCCACGAAAAAGTACGAACAAATTAATGACATTTATTGGCCCAGAGCCAATTGTCATACATGAATACAGCTACACAAAGCTATCAGCTTACGGCTGTTTTGTAATAATAATAATAATAAAAGTAATTTGCGACTTGAACGAACGTCAACTGTTTGTTGCCCACATTAGCGTAAAATTCTACGAAAAACTATAAAAATATATAAGGACATTCCAAGAAATCGAAATAAAATACATATACAACTCCTACGAAGCACATTTTTTGTATATGTATTTTTTTTTTTAGAACTTAGGATTTTCTGGAATTTTGTAGGATTGTATAATAAACTGTAATCTACAATGTTGGAATAATTAGAAAAAATAAAAAATAAAAAATGTAGGCTGATCAAATTTCGTAGAATGTTGTATAATTGCGTAGCATTCTACAAGAAACTCCAATTATTACCGATTTTTCAAGAAATATGAAAAAGTATAAATAAAAAATATTTAATTCAAAATAAGAAAATTCAAGCTCGTAGAATTTCATAGCATGTTGTACAATTTCGTACAGTTCTGCAACGAACTCCAATTATTTTCGAATTCCGAAGCTGCAGTCGTGAAAATAAAAAATATTCAATGCAAAATAACAAAATCTAAGCTCGTTGAGTCTCATAGGATGTCGTACAATTTCGTAGAATTCTACAACAAACTCCAATAATTATTCACAATTTTCCATGAATTATCTGAAAATAAATTGTATTCAAAATAATAAAACTTCTACGTCAAACTACGATGAAATTCAAGCCTAAAAATATGCAGAAAATCGTGATTTTCATATGAAGGAGAATGATCAATACGAGTCAAAAAAACCAAAACTTTTAGGTTTTCAACGTTTTGACGGCTAATTCACCGTCCTCATCAGGAACTTTTGTTATGGAAAAAAAAAACTTCTTCCTTCTTCTTCCTTCGACTACTTCCTTCGACTGCTCAGACCAATGTCGTGTATTACATTCATTGTAAAAATTGTCCTGCCTCGTATGTGGGAGAAACCAAACGTGAGTTGAAGACCAGAATCAAGGAACACAAACCGAACATTGATAAGGACCATTCGGTCGTCTCTACACACAATATTCTGTTATCATTATTTTATAAGGTTTTCTTACAAGCTTCATGTCTAACTTTCTTCCTACAATGTATTTTTTTTTTTTTTTTTCATAATAAAAGTTCCTGATGAGGACGGTGAATTAGCCGTCGAAACGTTGAAAACCTAAAAGCTTTCGTTTTTTACTCGTATTGATCGTTCTCCTACATATGGATTCGTCGACGAGGGATACAGCTTGCCTTACTGAATCGTGATTTTCGTACTTATTCAAAATTCCGTGTAGTTTTCCGTATTTTTTCCATGGATATTCGTAGATATGATACTTCCATTACTTGAAGACTGTAGATTTCCGTAATTTTTCATGAATATCCGTAGTTTTTCATTTCCAAGACTACGAAAAATTATTCAGCTTTACATCGATTGTCGATCTTCGTAGACATTCGTAGATATTCGTAGATGTTCGAACTGATATTCTATTGTTTGAAGACTACGATTTTAGCAGTAGAAAACTACTAACTTTTATGAGAATTTTCGAAATTGTACTTTCTTCAAGCAACGGAATATTAGTTCCACGAATAACCACGACAATGTTCAAAAATCTAGAAATGGAATGAGGCGGAATATTATTTCGTGGAGAATCGTTAGTATTCTCCGAAAAATTCTGTTAATTGACATTTTTCTACTACAGAAGCGAAAAGCCCAATAGCGAAAAAAAATGTATCACACCTATTCGCCATCTCCGTGCAAAGTACGATCTTCTACGTTAAATTACGATAATGTATAATTTTCATCGAAAAGCTGCTAGAAGATGAAACTTAACTAACACGAAAAAGTTTTGAAGTTCCATGCATGTCAGTCGCTAACTGATGTTTCCAGAAAATATTAAAATCTTAAAGATGAAATGGAGTGACCTGAAGACCGTAACTCTGGTGATCAACGAGGTTAATCCCGTTTGGACGCGGTCAGTACTTGGATGGGTGGCCCGGAGAGTGGGCTGATCGTGAGTTCGAATCCCCCACTGGCAGGAATTTCTATGAAAAAATCTACGAAAATCTTCGAAAAAGTAAATTCTACGAAAATTTCTACGCAGATAGTACGAAATTGTTCCAAAACAGGCAGAAAATCGTAGAAGTTTCCGTATAAGATAATCATACAATTTTCGTAGTTTGTGGTAAAAATTATTTTCATATAAAATGTTACGATATTCTACACAAAACACCGAAAATTTACGAAAAGAGATACGAAAACTTCTACGCCAAAACTACGACAGTGTTCCAATTGCCCTACAACGACATGGAAAATAGTAGAAATGTTCATAGAAATTCGTAGAAATTGGCGTAGAAAATCGTAAAAATATTCTGTAGAAAATCGTAGAAATTTTCGTACCCTTGCGTAGAAATTATTTTCACCAGGGCGGTGTCGGGAATCCCTCGGCAACATACGTGTGTATCGAGGACATGCCGTGTAATTAGGTAACTAACTTTTGTACCATCTGCACCGAAGTATTTTCGCGAAATTCAAGTACCCATGTCGCAAAAAAAGATAAACCGGAAGCCGTAACGGAGTTCTAAAGATGTTGAACTGATCTGCTATATCGAATTTATTTTCAGGAGCAAAAAATCCTAGGAGCAATTCACAGTTTTAATTACACAATTACTTGAGCCTGAATATAATTTTTTTTTCCCGGGCTAATTGAGTTCAATTACATTGGTGAACTGTAGGAAGTTGCACGATGATGGAAGATGAAGCCCTGTTAATTCGCGGGTATTTGATGATCGGTTATCTACGTTTAGGTGCTCAGCAACGGAAGCAACATCTCGCGGAGTCTGGGACCACCAGTTGCTCCAGCTGCAGCACCACCGACATACCAACAACAACAACAATCCCAACAACAGCAGCCCTTGGGCACCGCCCAATACGACGAGGATATGGGATACAGGTTAGTCGAAATTATGATACATATCAAGAATTATTCGAGTTGTTCCTTGGTTTAGTTTCATTTCACAATTTTGTTGTATTACTTTCATGAAGCATTTGTGGTTGTCTTTAACCAAATTTTTCTCATTTTTTTGTTCGTCATATTTTATCAGAGATAAGCGAGGGGTGTCTCACTCTGAATTCAAATCAACGATGAATTCGGCTGAATGCGACGATCTCAAACGCTGACAATTTGCGTTACACGTTGACTTCCGCATGAATTCAACGTTAGATTCGGCTGAATTCGACAATCTCAAACGCTCACACACAGTGGTCCTAAAGAGTCATTAAATGCCTTGAAAATGTATCCAAAATCGGAATGTGGGATATGTTTCCAGGTCATTCATAGCTTCCAAATTCGAAAGAATCAAAATCCTAGCTGCTCCTTTTCTCGAGAAATCAACATTTTCATGTTTTTAACGTGAATTCACGATTTACGTTCTATGTATTTGTTTGGTAGCGGTCAAATAATTGGAACGCATCCATGAATGAGCTTTATAAATACACATCCAGTCTAACCCAGGACCAACGTCGAGGACGTAGTGGTAAATATGGCTTTGTTTTAATCTTTTTCAATTTTTTCATGCAAATTTTCTGTAATATTTGGAATATGTTTCGAAGTTTCATTCTTATTAACTGCATAGAGTGAAAGGGTTAATGGAGTACAAAATGGAATAATTAAGTATGTAGAGAGGAAAATTCAAGAACGGCCGTCAGTAATTTTTAACCATATAACTCGTCGTCAATATTGTTTATTTTGTTATTATATACAATATTGTTATACATATTTAATTATTCCATTTCGAACTCTTTTACTCTATGCAGTTAATAAGAATAAAACTTCGCAACACATTCCAAATATTACAGAAAATTTGCATGAAAAAATTGAAGAAAATTAAAACAAAGCCATATTTACCACTACGTCCTCGACGTTGGTCCTGGGTTAGACTGGATGTGTATTTATAAAACTCATTCATGGATGCGTTCCAATTATTTGACCGATACCAAACAAATACATAGAACGTAAATCGTGAATTCACGTTAAAAACATGAAAATGTCGATTTCTCGAGAAAAGGAGCAGCTAGGATTTTAATTCTTTCGAATTTGGAAGCTATGAATGACCTGGAAACGTATCCCACATCCCGATTTTGGATACATTTTCAAGGCATTTAATGACTCTTCAGGACCACTGTGTACACTTGGCGTTGTACACGTTGAATTCAGAGTGAGACGCCCCTCGGAGATAAGTACATGAAGTGAACTTTGATGGGCTAAGCTATGTACGCGCGACATATGTTATGTACGTTATGTACTCATGTAAATTAATGTATGTAAACATAAAGTTTGATCGAGGAGAAGGTTTTAGTAGATTTAATTTTGAACTTTGAATAGTCAAACTGTAGCGAATGTAGCTATATTATAAGAGCCCGACATCACAAGACTTTCTTCTCTCAAACTCTTTGGAAACTTGGCGACATATGTATGCGCTCGATTTCCACTTGATGATCTAACCAAAGGTGAGGTCGTTCTTCCACAATTCGGCACACATTTAGATCTAATTGTGGCCGATATCTTCACAATTCTGGAACGGAACAGCTCTCGTAAATTTTTCAGAATTTTCTGTGATATATCCATGTGAAAACAACTTTAGTCATTCGCATTTACTACTCATCGTCAATGTAAAAGAATAGGCCATACCTTGTGCTGCATCGCCATTCATTAATGTATTGGGTGCTTACAGTCAAAGTCAAAGTCAGAGTCAAAGCCAGGTCCAAAGCCCTACAGGTCCAGGTCCGGTGAGCCTAGGAATGGTAGGAAGCGTAGGGAGCGTAGGAAATATGTAAAATATGTTTCATACAAAAGTTGTGTGTTTTTGACCAAAGAAAATTGACAAAAAATTAAAAAAATTTTTAAAACGGGTTTTCCGAGATAACTCAATTTTTGTGCGTTTTTCGTCGAAATCGACGATTTAGCATGCACTGAAAATTCGTGAAAAAATATTTTTGTGAAGATCAAAAGAAAACTAAACTTTTTTTCCTCTGTGAATTTGCGATAAAATGTAAGACTTCAGAGTTGCGTTAGATTGATGGAAAAACTTGAAAAAATCGCCGCGACCGAGCCATGGGTCTAAAAAATCTAAGAAAAATCGGAAAGCGTACCTTTTATGGAGTAGAATACGGAAAAAAATCGGCGACCAATTCAGTGAGGGTCGGGGTCAAACTCCGTTCACTTTCATTTGGACTACCCCATATAGTATAATATATATAATATATAATAGTCCTAATCTATAGCGCCAACCGGCATAAAGTAGGGGGACTACATTGTGATCTTGAGGAAAAGGCTCGAAGTTCAATTCAACGATTAAACGTACAAAAAAATACAAAAAAATACAAAAAAAAATACAAAAAAAACATACAAAAAATACAAAAAAAAAACTAAAAGAAAAAAATACAAAAAAATACAAAAAAAATGGAGTCAGAAATCCGCCACGTCCTCGTTCGTTGACTCTGGGTCCGGCAAAGAGCGGAGAATTATAAAAGGGGAGAAGGAACTTTGAAAAATACTTCCAATTAATCAGATATTTTTTGTTTAATCATGTGTATTTCGACCTTAGTCCACGTAACGGATTCCAGTCAGATATCTGAAAAATCGTCTATACATGAATCATAGGAATGTCATAAAAAGTTGAACAAAACGAAGCTTTTAGAAAAAGCAAAAGGGAAACTTGTGTTTCACTCGAATTTTGTTATAAAACTCATTGTTAGTCGAATTGTTTTTAGTCGAATTGTTTTTTGTCGGATCGTTTTTAGTCGAATTGCTTTTAGTCGAGTTGTTACTAGTCGAATTGTTACTAGTCGGATTGTTTTTTTGTCGAATTGTTTTACTCGAATTGCGTTTAGTCAAATTGTTTTAGTCGAATCTTCCGTAAAGCAGTCCTAATACTGCGTATAGTAATCTTTGAGGCTCTCGTCCAACAATAATTATTAAAACATCTGCAGTGAAAAATATGTTCGTATATTTTCCATCAAAATCTCCTATTGCTAATATTGAAATATGCGTTTCCCATACTTGTGGTAAATATTCCTATACCCATTGAAGTTTGATTCGTATATTCTTATTACCAGTGAACATGTGTATTGCACCAAAGCTGGAACTCCGATATAAGTCGATCCTATTATACCACTTATGACGGTGATTGTCATAATCTTTTCTCCGTGTACGGCATTAGCCATTCTATGTTAATGATTGCGATCTTGAATACTTCTTTATCGGTTACAACAAGTACAGCGTTCATGTCAGTTTTCGCTCTAGTTAGGATCAACTCGTGTTTAGCATTGACGATAATCTTACGATAATCCTCAGCAAAACCAAGAATCATATTCAACGGTATGCACACATCGAAGTAACCGTTGATATCGGTCAATTTTCGGCTTTCCTCGACATCAGTCCAACCCGCGTTCTCGAGCAACGAATTCTGACCAGGGATGAGAGAGGCGTAACCCTTCATGAGACTCGTTAGACCGACATTCTTGTTTCTATCGATCTCAATTGCATTGATCTCATATCGAATTTCTTCAAACAGATGACAGATGGCGTTGTTGACCAGAACCGTGGTTGCTGGAGTTCCATCAGCCTTGGTCAGTCTCCCAGATACGTGGATCGAACTCTTGCTCGGCAAAAGACATACGTCTTGATGTTGGACCGTAATGCGAATTTCATCGCTATTATTGAAAGTTGAGGATGCATAAGGCTTGTATGCATTATAACATTTATCCTCACTGCGATCCTGTCATAGCGTGTCACGATCACTTACAATTAGATTAAAATGTTATTATACGAGTTTTATCACTATC
Organism: Euura lappo; assembly: GCA_018257835.1. NCBI lineage: Eukaryota > Metazoa > Arthropoda > Insecta > Hymenoptera > Tenthredinidae > Euura > Euura lappo. Next base: position 47,996 of record JAEUYN010001492.1, read on the forward strand.
ACCGGAGCTTTGACCATTTATAACTATTTATGCGAATTTTAGTTTGATAGCACTCGTTCTGATAGAAATTGAAAGTTTTCGTTGAGATGAGACTCATCAGGGCTTCGAAAAGGACACCTAGATCGAAATAACCATCTAAACTGTGGAAGTTTGTGCAATGTAATGATTTCTCATTACAAGGAGGGATTCTTCTACCTATTCTAATCGAGAGGACTCAGAATCGATATACTACTTTCGTTTAGTCCCTTTTCCGAAGAGCCGGGGGTTTCTACTAATAGTAATCTATCTGAGGACTAACCACACGGAAAAAATGTCGGGTCGGCTGCTCGCCCGACGAGTACGGCCGCGCGCCCAAAAATACCGAGAGTGGGGCGACCACAGCTCGAGGCGGCTGCCTTCCCAGTTTGGGAGCGCTGCCGTCCCTCGCGGGCGAGCTGCCGTCCCTCACGGGCGCCCTGCCGTACCATAGTGGTAATGCCGCCGCACCGACGTGCGGTGGCGTTGTGCGACTATGCCATGGTGCAGCCTCTTGCCCAACATTTTTTCCGTGCAGTTGTTGTAGGATGTCATAGGATCGCAAGAATCGTCTGTGGGAACGTAGAGTGTGATGATGTGTGTAGGTGTTGAAATAATTAGGTTAAAACTGATTTAATATTGATAGTGAAGATGCTGCGAATGTAGAAGAACAGAAAGATAACTGATAACTCGGTTAATAGTTCAAATTTGATATACCAAAATTTAGTAAATGATTTTTCTATCTTGTTGTTTAATACGATGGATTATATTGACAAAATTTTCTCCGTACTAGGAAGGCATTAGCCTGAAATGTAATATCACGATTGCAAATTTTTCTAAGTCGATAAATCTAGAAAATAAAATTTTCTAATAAAATTTTCTATGTTCGAAATTGACTCTAAATTCGTAGATTCGTGGACTGCTCCCACGAATTACGTACCAATATGCCCCAGTGGACCGACCGAAGTTAATACTCAAAATTCGACACGTCTGACAGGCTTGTCAGGCCGGACCGAAGTGATTTCTCGAGCTTCGTAATCTATACGCTACCCAACCATCTCCGGCAGCGCCGCCCTGGCGGTCATCGTTTGAATCGGGGAGGTGGCAGAAACTGGCAAAATGGACGGTAAACCCACTGTTTCTGACGTTTCCCCAAATTTATTTAACCGAAGCGGGTCGAAACGAAACGAAACGGTACGGTCGTCGTTTAACTTAAAAATGACAAAACCAAAATTTTGTTAGATGTCATAAACGAAAAACAGCCCGGAGCGAATAAGAAAAGCTTCTACCCGTACAATACTCGTCAACTATTGGCGATTATTGTGCTCGGACAATTCACTTGTTTTTAAGGTTATTTATTGAACTCGTCTTACCTCGATTGTTACTTGATAACGATTCTCATTTTTTCTTTTACTTTCGGCACCCGGTGTTTCCCTTAAAACCGTACCTAATAATCTCCAATATCCTTCATTATGGATCTCCTCTCGTACGTCTGATACGTGGCAAGAATCTACTAATTTCTGCCCTTTTGATCTGCTTTTCGTACGAAATACGTCTAATTTGACCTCCTGGAATCCACTTCTAATGATAACACCCATTTTTTTTTGTCGATTTAATGTTAGCCGGGCAACAATTTATAAATAAAAAAGCGGGTAGTCTCGTAAGAGTACATACGATCCAACATGGGATATTCGTTTCGGCCACCCTCCGATTTAAACGGAATTCCGAGAGATGGCGCGACCACTCCGCGCCAGAGATGGTTGGCTAGCGTATTACGTCACCTCGGTTTTCGAACTACTTTTCCTTACGCGTAGGCACATTTATCCAAATTTTCGGGAGTGGGGGTTGACCCACGAACTCCTCAACGTCTCTACTTGGCGTATGAATACTATTTACTGCTTTTCTGTTCTTCTCTATCCGTGTTGATCCCCATTTATTGGTATAAAGGATCACGCATGGTTATGTACATTTGTGTTTGTCTCTTTGACAGGAAATCTTCCATAAATTATTTTACATTTTTGTGTTTCAGTTACGTGTATTCCCTTATAAAAAAGTTGATTGTCACGATTAAATATCGCATCTATCGCTGGAATCGCTGGACCTCGCATCTATCGCTGGACCTCGCATCTATCGCATGATATCGCTGGTTCTCGCATTTCCGTAACCACTTTCCCGCGATGCCGATTGGACGGCGGTGACGCCGCTCGGATCTGACTTCGCACCGCTCGGAGCTGTTCGCCGGAAATTCTGCTCGGGGCGCGCGAAAAATATGACTGCCGGCAGTCGCTGTCACAAACTGCATATCAGTTAATTGACACGGTTAGAAGCAAAATACTTCTCGCGATGAAGGTTAAATTCGTGCTACTTGCTCCTATGGCTGGCGGTGTGATCTGAAAAAAGTCTGTCTGCTGAATTCGCGCCGTTTGAAGTTGTTGTTTTTGACAGACGCGATTCAAAGCGAAATTTTGAAGAGGCGAACGAAAAGTCAAGATTTTCAACCGTTGAATTGATTTCATCGCGCCGTTTGAAAAGCGCATAACCTGTAAATCGCAAAGCTTCGAAGAGGCGAACGAAAGTTCAAGATTTTGAACAGCTGAATTGATTCCGATGAAAGGTATGTTTGAGGTACAATTTAATAGTTTTCACATAACCTTCATCGAGGCAATTTGTGTTCTGTTCGTTTATGGCAGAATTTATGCAAAGGTAGATTTTCTATAAGTAACGGGTACGGCGATAGTTATGTAAGTTTTGATCCGACAGCTGACGGTTATTAGCACACTTGTACATGGGGCTGTCCACGTCAATTCACCTAGCCTCCAGACCGCAACATTTTTTGTTGTCCTTGCTCTGAAACATATTTCTAGATTTTTTTCCGATTTTTGGATCAGGGTGTACATCCCAGGAATGACTAATCACTCACTGAAACAACCCATATCTTAATTTTCGCATAGTGAATATTTGATCGCATTGATTCCTTGTATCCGACCAGTTGAATTTCATTTTTTTCATTCTTCCAGTTCAAAAATAGTATTGACATATTTATGGGTGGATAAATTCGTGGTTTCAGTGTTTTCTTGACAAAGAAAGGTTTTGATTGGGTCAAAAAAATGTAGGAAAAATTCAGCCCACATTCTCACGAGTGAAAGACAACAGTGTTCGACGTTAATCATACGATTTGTGATTTTTTTCAGATTTCTAAAAATGGTGCTTTTTTCGGTCCAAAAAAAAACATAACTCAGAAAGGGTTTGTCCGAAAAATCAGAGAAATATTTTAAAGCAAGGAGGACGACAGACAAAATTACAAAGCAAATAAAAAATGTTGTGGTCTGGAGGCTAAGTGAATTGACGTGGACAGCCCCACATACTATAGTGATTCTGAACCGTGAACTGCTGCAAATGAACGTTGGCGATGCTCAGCAATACACAGTACCTACGATTCTTTGGAAACTTTTATAATAAGGTTGACATTGAAAGAGAAAGTAAATGTTTGTAGTGAGTCTATCAAAAAACACAACTTTTTTCCGTTTTGAAGTACCTTAAAGATTCAAGAATGAACATAGCAATCCTGACAAGTTTCTTCAGCCATCTACTTACCGTGCGTGACTCAAGTTAGGTCAGGTAGATCAGTTCAATGGTCCTTTGAACATTCACAAAAATTCAGAAAAGAAAGGTATGGAAACTAAGTTTGCGGGATGTTAAAATTCTCGAAAAATCGCAGCTCCCATTCTTGATAAACGCCACCGTTCATTCGCGTTCGACTGCTCCTCTTAGTCAACAAACGGACCAGCACAGGAATCACAGAAAAAATTAAAGACTATGAATATCAGATATCGGAATCAGGAGTTTTCTGATGGTCAAAGTGAAGAGAGAATAGTAGCTCTCATTCCGGAACGTTGCCAACACATTATTTTTGCTAGGCTATTCTTGATATACGATTGAGAATCTGGATGTGAAGATTATCGGTCAGAATTTTGAAACTTACTTGCAATTAATGAATATTTGAAAAGAAAATATAGAACAATCGCCAACATTCCTGATAGCGAAAGTCATTAGGAATAATTCACATATTTGAATTTATCGGACGAGGCGAACCAAATTAATTAATTATTGGTACCCACCACGGAGAGATTCTTCCTCTATTCGAGCGTGCAAACCTTGGTGGGACCGAAAAAAACCTATAGAAAAATCAAATTTTTATTTTTAATTCTTCGAGTAAAAATTCCCTCGGCCCGGGTTTGAACCGGGACCTTCGCATTTTTACTGCGACGCCTTGTCCAATTAGACCACCGAGGGGCTGAAGGAATCTTTACTCGAAACTTGTATTATGGTATACTAGACACGTCATTGTCCCAGTGTCAGGTGTTTGTTTTGGTGACTCTATCGTTCGCTGTCTTATACATTCACATATTTGAATTTATCGGACGAGGTAATTTTTAATTCTTCGAGTAAAACGTCCGATAAATTCAAATATGTGAATGTATAAGACAGCGAACGATAGAGTCACCAAAACATTAGGAATAATTGTTTTGCAGCAACAGAATTCTCGTGAACTTTTTAGAACTTGAAGGTCACCGTTTGAAGTGCAAAGTGGAAAGTTATAGAATTATTTCAGAGCTAAAAAGACAACATAAAAAAATTGGGATTGAATGGAAAATGATGCGAGATCCCGAAATGGGTCGCGTTGAAGTGGACAGCTACGTATTTAGTATGCATCTGTCCACAGTTCTAAGGTTTATCAAGTTAGCATCTGAAGTAAAGATAATCGTCTGAAACTGTAACGTTAGATCATTTGCGCATGCCTTTAATATGAAGAATATAACTCGATTTCGTCTGCACGTGTGCTCGTTTCCGAGGAAAAGGCGAATAAAATCGGGGAGCTGAACTTAAGGGCATGCTGGACTCAGATTTCCATATTTAAAAAATAATGAAGCCGGATATGGACGGGGGTGTGTTTAATGGGTTCCTTAGACGATTTGTAATCAAATTGGTAGCTGCATGAACGTGTATCTCACCAAAATCGAGTAAAATAAGGCTTTTTTGTTTCGCGAAGCGTGGGGACCGTCACTTGTTTTCACTGATATCACCGACTACACATCACAAGGGTGGAAACGAACCATTGAGCGCCCTTAGGAATATAATTCCACTCACATATATCGCAAAACTTGTTCATTTCACTCAACGATGAAGACGAAAAATTGTTTCCAAAAAAAGACTGTAATTTTTCTCGGTATAAAGCACCGGCCGCGGCCATGTTGGATCGTTTCGCGTTGCGAGTCGGGCCGAGCAGCGCTTGCCAACCTTCGTCTCGCGGTCCTGCGTTTCACGAACCGCCGTTCCTTGTTCAGCGCTATGACAGCTGAGCGGGAATTCAAACGGAAATAATTCGGAATAATAATAGTTATAACAAATGTAAGGTATGTATAAGTTGTAAAAATTTGTAAATTAGTCTAATTGTAAGTAGTAATGTATTCGATGAAGTTATGGAGACGGAAACCATGTAACCCCGAGGGGAACATTAAATAAACATACATAAACATACATAAACATACATAATAATTATAATAATGCATTGTTATTATTATCATTATTATTATTATTATTATTATTATTGTTATTATTATTATTATTACTATTATTATCATTATAATTACTATTATTATCATTATAATTACAATTTCCGAAATAATAATCATAACAATTATTATAATAATAATTATTATTATTATCATTGAAAAAAATTTACTCGAAAGTGGTGTGAATGAAAATGAAAACGTATGCGCCATTTTTTTTTTTTTTTTTACTAACACTGAAATCCTGTGAAACGCACAGAATAATCAAAATTCCGATTCTTTTGAGAGATTTTCAAGTTTCAGCATAAAAAAAACTATAGATAAGGCAGAGGTGTAAAGTCGTATACGCCATTTATTATTCGATTTTTTTTTATCTTGAAAATGTTGTGAAAATCGGAATTTCAATTTTTTCCGTAATAATAATGATGATGATGATGACGATAATAATAATAATAATAATAATAACAGTTGGGACTTCCGTTTCCGGCAGATGCGAAGGAGGTTGTGTGTATTCGAGTGTGAATAATATCAGCGAATAAGATAAAAGAAAGAGTACGGAGTGAGTGTGGAAAGTGCGGAATAGATAGGAAAAGAAAATAGGGAAATAGAAAATAATAGGAAACAGCTGAAGTAATAGAGAAGGCAGGAGGGAACAGAGGTAAGAAAAGGGGAAAGTTTAAGGTTAGGTGAATTTAGGCGGGAACAACAGGCGGTGCAGAGCAGACCGGAGGGCAGCGGGCGGGAGAGGAGCGCTAACGTGAGCGGCGACACAGAGGAGCGTAGGTAAGGTAGGGAACGACGGAGCAGCAGATAGGGTAGGGAGTAGGAAAGAGGGAAAGTATGAGTGCCACAGGGGCACCGGCAGAGGACGGAGCGAACAGCAGCGCGAACGAAAGCAGCCAAGCAGCCAAGGACGAAAACACAACGCCATTCAGCACCCCAACGGCAATAAACACGGAGCTTGAGAATATGAGCGAGATACCAAGCATCTCAACCATGGGTGCGTGGGACACAGATGGGGAAAGGAAAAAAGCAAAGCAAGGAAGACCGAGAAAGGCAGAATTACTAGAAAAGCAAAGGGTAGAGGGAGTAAAGCCAATAATAGAAATGTGGAAAAGGAAATGGAGAGAAGAGAACGACGATGCAGATGACTCAGAGAGCACAGACAGAGAAACAGAGGGAAAAGAGGGAAAAGAGGTAAAAAGAAACCCAACGAAGGCAAGGAGAGTAGGAAACTCGCCAAAAGAAGGAAAAGAGAAAAGCGAAGGAGGTGGAATAAAGGAACTGATCGAGGAAATGGGAAAGAAACTCAGCACAGAAATAAGGGAATGCAGAGAGGACGTGAGAAAGCAGGGAACGGTAACGAGCGAGGAAATAGAATCGTTAAGAAAGGAAATGAAAGAAAGAGAAGAAAAATGGAACAAAGAAAAGGATGACATGAAAAAAGAAATCAGCAGTGTACAAAAAAGGCTAGAGGAGGCAGAGAAAAGACTCCAGGAAGGAAACGCTGCGGCAAGAACCTCAGAAAGAGAGGGCAAGGAAGTAGACAGCAGAGCGAAGGAAAGAGAGGAAAAGATGGTGGAAATGATAAAAGAGATAGAATGGAAAACAGAATGGGCACTGGAGAGAAAAGAAAGAGAAGAGAGAAAGGCAAACGTCTTAATAAGAAGAATAACAGCGGAGACGGGAAAACTGAACGAAAGCGTGGCGGAAGTGATGCGAGCAGTAGGAGCACAGGTAGAAATAAAAGAGGTAAGAGAAGTCGGCGGAAAAAGAGCGACAACGGACAAACTAGTCATAGTAAAGCTAGGAAGCGCAGAGCAAAAAAGACAAGTGATGGAGAAGAAAAGAGCACTAGGGAAAAGAAAGGAAAGGATAGAAGATGATCTGACGCTAGCAGAAAGGAAAATGAGATGGAAGCTCGGAGAAATAGCCGAAGAAGAGGAACAGACCAAAGGAAACAGAACCTGGGTATCGTACGGAAAGATACAGATCAACGGCAAAAACTGGTGGTGGGACGAAAAAAACCAAGTCCTAAAGGACGGGGAAGGAAAGGAAAGAGGTGCAGAGAATGAAAGGGAAGAGAACAGAGTGGAAGGGGGAAACGCCGCGGAAAGTGACGAAGCGGCAGCAGGGAGCGAAGAGAGCGAGATGGAGAATGGCGTGACGTATACGGGAAACGGGTGGGTGAGGGGCAGAGGGAGAGGGGGCGGCAGAGCGAGAGGAAGGGCGAGAGGATGGGGAAGAGGGAGAGGATGGGAGCAACAGTAGATGCCGAGAACAGGAAAAAAGGAGAAAAGAGAGAAAGAGAGCAAGAAACAGAAAGAAAAGAAAAGAAAGGGACAAAAAAGAGCAGGAACTGGAAGATAGCGTTCTGGAACGTAGCAGGACTGGCCAGGAAAGATGACGAGTTCTGGAAGAGCATGGAAGAATGGGACGTGATAGTAATGCAGGAAACTTGGCTAGAACAAAAAGGGTGGGAAAAAATAAGATGGAAACTACCAAAAGGGTACAAATGGCAGACGCAACACGCCATAAGAAAAAGCAAAAAAGGAAGAGCCATGGGCGGGATGGCAATAGGGGTGAGAGACTCGCTGGAAGTAATAGAGGAACCGGGCAGAGAAGAAACGAAGAGCATAGAGGGCATGATAGAGACAACGCTGAAAATAGAAAAAAAGAAATGGAAGATAGTAGGAATTTACGTAAACGGAGACCTAGAAAAAAAAATAATGGAACTGAAAAAATACGCAGAAGAAGAGGAGAACGGACAAGCAATAATGGTAGGAGGAGATTTCAATGCAAGGACAGGGGAAGAAGGAGGGGGAGACGGAAGAGAGGAGGACAATGAAAAAAGCAGAAAATCCAAAGACAAGAAAGTAAACGCAGACGGAGCGAAGCTGGTGAGATTCTTAGAAGAAGTAGGATGGAAAATACTGAATGGAAACAGCAAAGGGGATGAAAAGGGGGAATTCACGTTCACAGGAAGCCAAGGTAACACGGTAATAGACTACGCAATAACGGCAGTAACAACAGCGGAAGAGGTGAAAGGCATGACGATAGGAGACAAGATCGACTCAGACCACCACCCGATAGTAATAGAACTGACAGGAGAGAGAAGGAGAGAAAAGAGAAAAGAGAAGAGAAACACCAGAACGAAAAGAGGGGACTGGACACGAGAAGGAAGGGAAAGATTCAGAAGGGAGGTAGAGTGGAAGGAAACCAACAATGCAGCGATAGAAGAAGAACTAGAGGAGATGATGAAAGAGTTCAGAAGAGTAATAGAGGACGGGGAGGAAAGGCAAGGCAAAAAACACGGGTGGTGGGACGAACAATGCAAGCAGGAAAAGAAAGAGGTAAGAAAATGCCTGAGGGAGTGGAGGAAAGGAGCGAAAGCGGAGGAGGAATACAAAGACAAAAAAAGAGCATACAACAAATTATGCGAAGAAAAAAAACAGGAGGAGAATGAAAAATTCATAAGAGAAGCGGAGGAAGCGAAGACAGAAGAGATGGTGTGGAAGGTAGTAAACAGAGAAAGGAAGAAACGCAGCAGAGTAAACGAGAACATAGGAATGAAGGAATGGAAAACACACTTCATAGAACTGCTAGGAGGAACAGAGAGAAGGGAGGAGGCGAGAGAGAACAGGAGAAGGGGTGGAGACGGAGAAGCAGATCTGACGAGGGAGGAAATAAAAAAGGCAATACAAAAAATGAAAGATAACAAAGCGCCGGGGGGGGACGAGATAACAAACGAGGTATGGAAATACGGAGGCGAGGAAATAACAGAATGGGTCTGGAAAATATGCAACAGAATATGGAAAGGAGAAGGATGGCCCGAAGCATGGAAAACAGGACTGATAGCACCAATAAAAAAGAAAGGAAGCGGGGAAAAGGTAGAAGAATACAGAGGAGTAACATTAATGCCAACAATATACAAGATATACGCGACGACGTTAGCAGGAAGACTAGAGGAAGAAGTAGAAAGGAAAAAAATGGTGCCCCACAACCAAACGGGATTCAGAAAAGGGATGGGAACAATCGACAACATCTACGTACTGACTCACCTAGTAAACAGGCAGCTGGAAAAGAAAGGAGGGAAACTAATAGCACTATTCATTGACCTCAAGGCGGCCTTCGACTCAGTGGACAGAGAGACGCTATGGGAGGAGATGAGAAAAAGAGGGGTAAGAGAAGAACTGGAGAAAAGGATAGAAGAAATCTATGAGGAAACAAAATGCAAAGTAAAAGTGGGGGACGAAACAGGGGAAGAATTCTGGATAACAAAGGGAGTCAGACAAGGGTGCCCGTTAAGCTCATACCTCTTCAACCTCCTGATGGCAGACCTAGAAGAGGAGATGAGGAAAGGAAGAAAAACAGGAGGGGTAGAACTAGGGGGGGAAAGGATATACACGCTGGCATACGCGGATGACGTAGTAATAATGGCGGAGAATGAAGAGGACATGGAAATAATGATCAGAAGGCTAACAAAATACCTGGACAGAAAACGACTGGAGCTAAACGTAGGAAAAACAAAAGTAATGGTATGCAGAAGCGGTGGAGGAAGAAAGAAAAACATAAACTGGAGATGGAAAGGGAAGAGAATCGAGGAAGTCAAAGAATTCACATACCTGGGATATCGACTACAGAGCAACGGGGGAAAAGAAGCCCACATAAAAGAGAGAATTAGAAAGGCGAACATTGCAATGAGACAAGTATGGGGGATAGGAAAAAGAAGATTCGGCAAGGACTGGGAAAGAAGAATATGGCTGTTCGACAGGCTGGTATGGACGGTGGCAGAATACGCCGCGGAGATCTGGGGATGGGAAGAAAGAAAAGAAATAGAAGCGCTGCAAGAGAGGTACATAAGATGGGTGCTTGGCGTCGATTGGAACGCGCCGGGTTACATGGTTAGGGAGGAAGTGCAGAGAAAGAAACTGAGGACAAGAGCAGCCAAAAGAGCATGGAACTTCGAGGTAAAACTAGAAGAAGGAAGAGGGAGCGAGATAGCGAGGAAATGCTGGTGGGAAATAAAAGAGAGAATAAGGTCAAGAGAAGAGGCCGAAAAGTGGGAAAAAGGGAGAAGAGACTTCTTCGCAACAAAAAACATAGATGAAGGAGAAGCAATAAGAGCCAGGGAAAGAGGGGAGCTAACATATAAGGAAATAGAAAGAATAGATGAAGAAATAGAGATAGAAGAAAGATGGGAAAAAATTGTCAAGTCGAGGTACAACAGATGGTACAGAGTGATAAAAAGGGAGGGGGTGCCGAATTACCTAAGAAAAGGGTGGGGAGAAAGCAGGTGGAGAAGGGTAGCTAGATTCAGAATAGGAAGCGAGGTCAAAGAGGCAAGGTACTGGCTAGGAGAGGATGAAAGAGTATGCAGAATGTGCAGGGGAGAGGAAGAGACCTGGGAACACGTGTGGGAAAGATGTACGTATGATGGAACTGAAAAAGGAAGTTGGCAAGAATGTGTACAACATGTGTTAGGCGAAAACGGGGAGGGGGAGAACTGGATGCGTGAAGTCGAAAGAGCAAGGAGTGCAAGAGAAAGAGAAAGAGAGAATGAAAACGAAGCCATGTGAGGATGGAACGGGAGCGTGTAAATGCAGATGAATGCAGGATACAGACAAAACCTGGAGCAAGAAAGGAAAAGGAAGTCGAAAAAGAAGGGTGGGTAGCAGCAAAGCATGAAATAGCAAGAGGGAAGGGAGAGGGGAAAATGAGCAAACAGAGGGAGGTAGCGAAGCAGTGAGGAGGAGAGGGAAAAATGCGGTATAAGAATAAGAACTAGATGGTAAGAAGGAAAATAGAGAAAAGCGACAGAGAAAGGAGATAAGACAGGCAAAGACATGAGTACAGAATAAAATAAAAAAGAGGCGTGGCAATGAGAATGTGAATATCAATGGCAATGAGAATAAGCAAGCGAAACGGCAGGGCAAAAGTTATAAAAAATAAGGTAAAATAAGATAAGATAAGATAGGATAAGATAAGATAGGCTAAGATCTTAGGGATAAGATGTATTGTGAACAGATTGTACAAATGTAAAAGTAAGAAACGGAAGCACTTGTAACCCCAAGGGGAATCAATAAACAAAACTAACTAACTAACTAATAATAATATTGATAATAATAATAACAAATATTATTATGATAATAATTATTATTATGATAATAACAATATGATAATAATTATTGTTATCATTGAACAAAATTTACTCGCAAGTGGTGAAATTTGTAAATGAAAATGAAAAAAATTTTTTCTTTTTCTACAAAAACTCTAAAAATCTTGTGAAACGCACAGAATAATAAAAATTCCGCATCTTTGGAGAAAATTTTCAAGTGTCATCATAAAAAAATTAGACAAAGCAAAGGTGTAAAGTCGTATATACGCCATTCATTATTATTATTATTATTATTATTATTATTATTATTTCAGAAACTAATAAAATTCCGATTTTCACAACATGTTCAAGATAAAAAAAAAATAATAATAACAATAATAATAAATGGCGTATATACGACTTTACACCTCTGCTTTGTCTAATTTTTTTTAC
>JAEUYN010001492.1:60140-153422 GCA_018257835.1 Euura lappo
TAATAATAATAATAACAATTATTATCATAATATTGTGATAATAATTATTATTATTATGATAATAACAATATGATAATTATTATTATTATCATTGCAAAAAATTTACTCGAAAGTGGTGAAATTTTTAAATGGAAATGAAAACTATGCGCCATTTTTTTTTCTTTTTCTACAAAAACTCTAAAATCCTGTGAAACGCATAAAAAAGTCTGATTTCAGAGTTCTTTATGTGAAATTTTCAAAATTCAAAATTCAAAATTCAAAAAAAAAAAAAACATTGACAGGGCAACGGTATAAAGTCGTATAGTCGTAGTACGCCATTTTTTTCACAAATACTCGTGTCCTGTGCAACGCATAGAAGAATTGAAATTCCGATTGTCACAACATTTTCAAGATAAAAAAAAATAAATAAATAAAGGGCGTATACGACTTTACACCTCTGCCGTATCTAGTTTTTTTTATGCTGAAACTTGAAAATCTCTCAAAAGAATCGGAATTTTGATTATTCTGTGCGTTTCACAGGATTTCAGTGTTAGTACAAAAAAAAAAAAAAATGGCACATACGTTTTCATTTTCATTCACACCACTTTCGAGTAAATTTTTTTCAATGATAATAATAATAATTATTATTATAATAATTGTTATGATTATTATTTCGGAAATTGTAATTATAATGATAATAATAGTAATTATAATGATAATAATAGTAATAATAATAATAACAACAATAATAATAATAATAATAATAATAATGATAATAATAACAATGCATTATTATAATTATTATGTATGTTTATGTATGTTTATGTATGTTTATTTATTGTTCCCCTCGGGGTTACATGGTTTCCGTCTCCATAACTTCATCGAATACATTACTACTTACAATTAGACTAATTTACAAATTTTTACAACTTATACATACCTTACATTTGTTATAACTATTATTATTCCGAATTATTTCCGTTTGAATTCCCGCTCAGCTGTCATAGCGCTGAACAAGGAACGGCGGTTCGTGAAACGCAGGACCGCGAGACGAAGGTTGGCAAGCGCTGCTCGGCCCGACTCGCAACGCGAAACGATCCAACATGGCCGCGGCCGGTGCTTTATACCGAGAAAAATTACAGTCTTTTTTTGGAAACAATTTTTCGTCTTCATCGTTGAGTGAAATGAACAAGTTTTGCGATATATGTGAGTGGAATTATATTCCTAAGGGCGCTCAATGGTTCGTTTCCACCCTTGTGATGCGTAGTCGGTGATATCAGTGAAAACAAGTGACGGTCCCCACGCTTCGCGAAACAAAAAAGCCTTATTTTACTCGATTTTGGTGAGATACATGTTCATGCAGCTACCAATTTGATTACAAATCGTCTAAGGAACCCATTAAACACCCCCCCGTTCATATCCGGCTTCATTATTTTTTAAATATGGAAATCTGAGTCCAGCATGCCCTTAAAAGCTGGCACCAAAATTCATTAGTGCAGGTGTGCCGGGAGTGGTTCAATTCCGTCCGTTCCAGTTGCCAGACAAGAGAAATCCGCAAAAATGATAATGAATTAAGGTGAATGGCGAAAATGATGCATAATTCTTTTGACTTCAGTTTGTTCGGTTTCATTTAGGTTGAAATGTAACATTTTGTCTACCCAATCCTGAATAAAACCTACACGCAATATGGTTCGTTGTATTTCCTGCAGGCAGTAGTGTAAGTTTCTCCCGGATTGATTATTCAGAAAAATGTAACATTCCAAAATCAATGATTTTAAAATGTAACTTTTTTTTGCTGATTCAACCTGAATGAAACCGAACGAACTAAGTCATCAGAATTATGCATCATTTTCGCTGTTCGCCTTGATTCACTATCATTTCCACGGCTTTCTTTGCTTGAGAACTGGAACGGACGGAATTGGACCGCTACCGGCGCCTGAGCAATACTGGATTTCGGTACCAGCTTTGTAGAATTGGAATTTTTTTCTTTAATGGTACAGATAATAATGACTGATAAAATGTTGTGGGTGCTGTTTGCGCAAACAACGTGCAAACGGTGAGCATGATAATCTATCCGAATCGCATAGTATCGTATTCAGTAACCGGATGCTGAAATTCAGATCCACCATCTTATTTGAATTTTTCTCGATAACAAGTGAAAGCGCAAACGAAATCGAGTTACGTTCTTCATATTCAAGGTACCCGCAAACGATCTAAACGTATTTTCAGACGATTGTCTCGACTCTGGATGCTAACTTTATGAACCTACAGTTATGCACGAAATTTGTGAGTTGAGGAAGACGTTTTTATAGTGAGCACGTGATCACTTCTGAAACACTCTTAACATCTGATACTATCCGCTAACAAACAATAATATAATAAGTACTACTGATCAACAACAAATAAAATGACAGCATGAAAAGATTGAAAAATTATTTGACTAACAATATATGGGTGATTCTCCTGAAAGACTCATTTTTCGGGGTTCAAGATAACAAAATAAAAAAAATCAATTTTGAGTTCTAAATTGCTGGATATAACCTCCAGTTTGAAGTAATATACAAGGTAATTACCACTTGGACAAACTCAAGCTCATTTTGAGGTTTCTACCATACTTTGGGCCATACTGGTGCTAGACGAATGATGATTGAGGGCCAGAGGAATAATGCCAGAGGACTGACGATTTTGACCATATTTTGTCCGTAATCCGACATGCAAAGTCTTTCGGACCTCAAAAACGCGGCGATGAGTTGGTACTCGATAGTTTTACATGCAAACATAGACGAATTTTTTTTTTGAAAATGTATAATTTGGCACTTGCCAGAGGAATGACGCCCCATTGTCAGCTCGGTGAATTGAATCTGTCAGAGGAATGACAGCAACCCGCGTTTCAAAATTCCAATTTTTATTAAAATGTTTGTGCTCAGTTTTTTTATTTGGATTTCAGAAAGGGGTCGTAAAAATCGTTTAGTTTGAGAAAATATTCATGATTTCTATTAAAAAATTTGTTTTCTTTTGAATTAGCCCTTATCCTTTCCCCTAGAGTAAGGAAAATGTAAGTGTTTCAGCCGGAGGAACTGACGTTTAGGGGTCAAAACCCGCAAAAAAAAAAAACCCATTAAAATAAATTTTTTTTTCAATTTGTTCTGTGATCCTATCTCAGAATGTGATGATCTAATATATTCTGGTTGAGAGATCTAAGAAAACTGTGGGATTATTGAAAATTACTCCGTTTCAGTAAAAATGAGTCTTTCGGGAGAATCAGCCATATTGTTTTGACACTCAACTTATAACACAGCGATTAAATCAGAATCAGTTAGTAAAGATTTAAGTTTTTTTTTTTTGTTTCTGTTGTTTTTGTTCATTTATTTATTCAGAAGCTTTTTTTTCACGCAGCGGTTAATTAACATGCTGGTAAAAAAGGTCAGCAGAATAAAAAAAAAGCGCTGTGTTGATGCTTCTAAGTTGTTTGAAATGAATGTGAACGGTAAGTCAGGTGACATCCGTGGTTTGAATTTAAATTCTATTGTCTCTATTTTCTTGAATGCTTCTAAATTAATAATTGGATGATTTTTCAAAGTGTCGAATACGTTACAGCATGAATCTCGTGGTGCGCTATAGATTCATCGAAGGCAACCGGAGTCTGAATATTCAATATTTTTTCCTCCATGGTATATAGCAGACGATACAGATGCAGAAAAATCGATATTTTACTTTATTCCAAAAGATCTTTGAGACCTAGACTTGTCAGAAACAGCACGTTTTGATGTGTTAGCTCCTTGAGAACTGGTTGACGACTGACTTCCCCGAGGCATGTCGGTCTACTAATATAACTGTTGCTGAGTTTTCGATTATATACAATTCCCATTATTGAGTCTTAAGATGCAGTCTGATGGTTATAACTTCTCCTCGGAAATTAACCAGGTCTCCGTCTTGATTGACGATACGAAGTTGAAGGTGATCTATGGTCTTGACGGTGATCGGAAGGTAAATGACGTGCGAGGGTACTTCTATGATCTTATATCCTGGTGGAACGACCGGAAAGAACTCGTGAATGGTGTGAACCTTGAGCTCATTGACGTAGGCACCTGTTGTGATTTTGCATTCGATTAGTAACGCGTTGACTTTCAGAATAGTTACAGGGAGATCAGATTTATGAGTTTGATCAGGCGGTAGTACGCGGGGCGTAAATCCAAGTAAATGTCCAATGGAATCCGCTGGTTCAAAATTGACCGGACGATTACACTTGATTTCGCTGCGCAACGTGTTATTGTTCGGTTTGATTTCAATTATAACACCCTTATCCGTCAGCGCACTCTGTAGATATCTTTCGATATCTTCTATTTCATAGCTACCGGTAGGAATGGTGACCAATGGTCACCTACGTAAATCTTATTGTGACCAAGGTCTACGTTAGGGATTGAGTTGAAGGTTAGCAATTCAACCAGACCCACGACATATTGCTTGTTGGGGGAAAGTTCAATAGGTGGAAAGTACTGAGCCTCCAGAACAGAGGAATTTCCCGAAATGGTTAACGTCAACGAATCGCCCATGATGGCTAATGCTGAACTGATTTGGATCAATTATTTTTCAAGTTTATATAGGTTCAACTGTCCGCAGAGGAACTTGAGGCATAAATGTCCACACTCGAACGTGTCATAGTCTTGATATCTTTCATGATTATAGTTTACGCTACCAACACCGAGATAATTAACGAGGTCCGACGGCGGCCGAAGGTTACCGAAACTATCAAAGTAATCGACTTTATTATCGATTGTTCTGTACGCAACCCAATGAGTTCCCGGACCATCTTTGTCATCTAAATTTACGATTGCTGCTTCACGCCTGCGCGGTCCGCTCTTCGGCAAGTCATTTCTCATAAAGACACCGCAAAAGTATGGAATTTCAAATTTTCTCGCATACTTCGACCGATCCACATCGGTTAACGCTCGTCGAGGTAGCTTCATGATTAGTTTTTTGACTGTTTCTTCAGATGCAGACCGAAACCCTTCCTGTACGGTTTCAAATGAAGTCCTCTGCCAAGGGCTATGGCTTCCATTGCTTTATTATGACGCTGACTTTCGTCAAGTTGACGCTTGGCCGAGTTTGCATCATTCACTGCTTTCGCAATTCCAGAAGCTCTACCGGCTATGGCACCAGCAGCACTGAGCCCAGCAACGATAGGTATGAGGAAAGGTAGAAAGCCACCGACTTTAGCTGGTACAGGTAGAATGCACGGGGAGCGTACGTTCCGTTTACCACCTGCCTTCTTGACAGCACTGCGTGCGCCTTTGAGCGCCGATTTAATGGCAACCCGTGCATCATTGCTTGGAATCATCGACCGTTTAGCTGCATCGATAACCTTTCTCAATGCCGTTTTCTTCTTCTTCCCCATTCCCATTCCGAATTTGGTTTTAGCTTTCATAGCGTTCGTTACAGCCCACGCACCTGCCTTTTCACCGAGATTCGCGTCACCAGCTAACACCCGTTTCCAAGCTCGCTCAGCTAATACCTTATCCGCTGTATGCCTAGCTTCAAGATCGTCTTGATTCTTCGAGTATGCTATATCGTGTTCCTTGCACGCGGCGTCTAGGGGGTTGATTCCTGGATCACCTCGAGCGAGTCTTTTCGTCAATTTTGTACCAGGTCCACAATATTGGTAGCCAGGTATATGCAATTCCACCGGGAGGCTATTGATGATCCTGTTCACCAAAACTTTGTCTCGCTTTTTAGAGTTTCGCTTGGCGGTACCTTTTTTTGCTCTGTGTACGATCATGTCCACGCTTCGACTGACGTGAAAACTATATAAAGGCGTTATTTATAGTCGATGAGATCAGTCACGTTCGAGATGAACTTCAAGGCACAACCTATCAAACTACCCATCATGAATTTCGATAGTTTTTCATCGCAGACTAAAAAACAGGAGAAGCGACATGGTGCATTACTACCGAACAGTATACGCGCGGTATTCTGTGGTCCATCGAACTGCGGCAAAACCAATGCACTACTCACACTCATAACGCATCCCAATGGACTCAGATTCGAGAACGTTTATGTCTACTCAAAATCTCTGAATCAACCTAAATACGAGTTGCTGGAACAAGTACTCAAGGCTGTAGACGGCGTCGAGTATTTTCCCTTTAATGAGCACGAGCAGGTTGTTGCACCAAGCGAAGCGCGACCCAACTCAATTTTCGTGTTCGATGACGTAGCATGTGAGAAGCAGGACAACATCAGAGCGTACTTCTGTATGGGAAGGCATCACAGTGTCGATAGTTTCTATCTCTGTCAGACGTACGCCCGTATTCCTAAGCACCTTGTGCATGACAACACCAACTTGATTGTGTTATTCAAACAAGACGATATGAACCTGAGGCATGTGTACGATGATCACGTCAACACCGATATGACGTACGTGCAGTTTGAAGACCTGTGTTCTGTCTGCTGGGATAGCGATAAGTACGGGTTCGTTGTGATTGACAAGGACAGCGAGCTCAATGAGGGTAGATATAGAAATCGTTTCGACTGTTTTGTGAGTATTAAAAAGTAGTGTCGTCGCGGAAATTGCGGCAGTAACGCTGTAGACTTGGATACGTCAACATGCATAAAATTCAGAAGCAAAAAGAAATCCTGCGTAAAATCGCTCAAGCTAGCGCAGCGATTCGATGGAAACATCGCATGATAAAATCAGGGAAGGAAGCTGTTGAACAAACTATGAACGATGTCTTCAAACCCGTGGTAGCCCCACTGCATAAATTAATAGATATTTCAGAGGACACGAAACCCATCAAGGAAGAAATGAAACAGATTAAAAAAGAAATGAGTCAAATTAAAGAGGAAATAATAAAACCTGAAGAAGAGGTTAACGAATTTTCGAAACGTAAAGAAGAAGAAGATGATGCATCGTTTTTAACAGCAAATGATAGATAATGACAAACAAGACAAGAGGAAGACGAAGGAGGAGAGGGAGAGGGACAAGAAGAAGGAATGGGAGATCAGTCAATGATTGAGACACGTTCCGAGGAAGCAAAGTATCTTGAAATGATGAAGGATAAAATGAGAAAAAGTGAACTGGATAGCGTGTGTGGTGTACGCAAACTTGCACACGATAATCTCATGGTTGGTGATTCAACGATAAGTTTTGAACCGCACCACGTCCGCATAGGCGATACGCTATACCCAAAGACCAAGGGGTTGTTGGAACTGTTGTTCAAGAGGGTACCCGATGATAGTTTTGTAACGTCAGCGGACCAAAAGATCTATCAAGACATTATTCTCAAAACTAATGCGCACAGAAACTACTACGAGTCTGACCAGCCCGTCCGGATTCAAAAAAGTAACAAATTGAAAAATATAATGGGTGAATCACTAAAAACTAGCCCTGCAATGAAAAAACATAATGGCGAATTACTCAAAACTAGTCTTGCGATGAGAAACGTAAGGGTGAATTACCAACAATTGGTTCTGTAATGAAAAAACGTAAGGGTGAAGGTCTACTACCACAGACTATGGTTGCACAGCCAGGAGTTAGATAGGAATACGTTTTTTGGGACGATCCGAACGAGCTGGTTGAACGTCTTCGATTACTCTTGGCGTCTCAGGCAGCAGGCAACTCAAGTCATTCAAACGAAATAATGTCCGTTATCGAAGAATTACGTGAAGCGGGAATCATTTATTAATCAATAATCTTCGGTTGTGTGATCATTTCCACGATGAGCGTTGACGTGTTTGGACGACAACTGGAAAAGAGTGGGACCGTTAGTAACCGCGGTCCTCCTAGAGTGGGATTCAGAATTACCCCGGACGGACAATATGATATCGATAACAAGCGACTGGTGAATTTATCCGATCCCGTAGATCAAAACGATGCAGCTACCGTGAAAGTCATGCAAAATGCTATACAGCAAGAAGTCCGTCTCGTGTATCAAGTTACAGCAGCCTTGCGTAGCGACGTGGACGATACAACTATAGTGATTCAGTCTCTCGAGGCTCGGTTCCGGGAAGATTCGAAGAATTATCTCATCAACATGGAGACGGTACAAGACCTCGCGACACGTAACGCACAACTCATTTCACACATAGACGAGAGACTGAGAGCATTAGAGAGAGCTGGAGAGCAGTTGAGCGAACGATTGAGTGTACTTGAAAATGAACGATAAAAAGCTAGAACTCGTGACGGAGTTGCATACACCGGCGAGAAAAAATTACCAACGCCGACGTGTAGAAGTTCGTGGTATCGACGAGACCTGGCAAGCTGATCTCGTTGATATGATTGCTTACGCTGGGCAAAATAAAGGCTACAAACATTTGCTCACGGTCACTGACATTTTTTCAAAGTATGCGTGGGCTGTACCGATTAACAGTAAGACTGGTGATGATGTTACCAATGCCATGGAGTCTATATTCCTCCAGGGACGTGTACCTAAAAAATTACACGTGGATCAAGGAAAGGAATTTTACAATACGAAATTCGAATCTCTCATGAAGCGTTACGGTATCGTGTTGTACTCTACGTACAGTAATTTAAAGGCATCAATCTGTGAACGCTTCAATCGTACACTGAAAAGTAAAATGTGGATGCAGTTCAGTCTCCGAGGTAGCTATAAGTGGACCGATATCTTGAATGAGTTGGTATCCGCTTACAATAACACCAAACACCGAACTATACGCATGAAGCCTAAGGATGTGTCAGCTGCGAACGAACAGCTGTTGCTACGCACCGTGTACCAGAAAGTTCGAGATAGACCTACGAAGCCGCCGAAATTCAAAGTTGGAGATAAAGTTCGAGTCAGCAAATTCAAAAACGTTTTCGAAAAAGGATATACACCCAATTGGACAACCGAAATATTCACTATCATACAGGTTGTGAATACGGACCCTGTGACGTACAAGCTGAAAGATTATCGAGATGAACCCATCGCTGGAGGTTTTTACGAAACAGAACTCCTCGCAGTTAAAAATCCTGACATCTACCTTGTGGAAAAAGTGCTGAAGAGACAAGAAAATAGACAATATGTTAAGTGGTTAGGTTTCGATGATACACATAACAGTTGGATAGATAAAAATGATCTGTAAGGTATTTGAATGAATAAATGAAAAATTGGTTTTATTAATGCAGTTTTTATTTCGTTACACACTCGACGTACATCCGTCCTTTAGAGTGGCAAAAAAAAAAAAGAATTACAGAAATTTAACAAAAATTTTACAAAGTTTTACAAAATTACAAAATCATACAAAAAATTCACTAAATTTTACAAAAAATGTACTAAATTTTACAAAAAAAAAAAAAATTAAAAAATTTCGATTCATAAAAACTATTTTCGTAAAATACTTTCTGGTTACTCTTATAGCGTTGGGTGTGAGGTAATATGATCCCTCTGATAACACTCGGTACGCAGCTGAACGTGTCTCAATACACAATCAACCTTCGTTAATTTTATAGTGACCCCACGGTAACGTGTCTGTACTCTGAGGTAACAAATACCTCTTATCATCGTGGGGGTTAAGAGCTAATTTGACTTGTCTTACAGTTTGAATTACGTGGCATTTGGTACGGAAAGTACATTGACTTCTCTTTTGTGTATTCCTGTTCTGCAAAACAGTGAAGATAATCAGCGAAACAAATAGTATTTTGCACAACATTCATCTTTACACCTTTAGATTTTTTAATCCAATCATCATTCTGAACACGAACGCTGTACACTTTACTGCGTAAGCCAGCGAACTCTGTCATGATCCTTCCATTGCATTCATCTTTCATTAAGCCGACGATTTTTTTATTACAGAGCGGCATACCGAAAACATTTTCTGGAGGTTAGTCAGAGGTATCGAATTTGTGAATATCACGTTTCATCACTTCATAAATATCTTCACATTTGACGTCGTAAATAAGACTATCTGTGTCGGTGTATAATAGTTTACAGTCATTTTTAGGCACGATCGTTAAAAACGGAGTGCCTTATACATTCGCCATCGCTGAAAACGTCGGATCGAGTAAAAATTCTAAAATCATGTAGGGAGCACGTTTTGGCACCTGGGTAGTCGTTTTCGAACATTTTCAAGAGTGGTGTATTTGACCCGCCCATTTCTTGTAAACACGGTTTCAGCCAAACCGCTGAACCGATCTTGATGAAATTTGCACTGGATACTGTTTTCAGCCTGCAGATATGCAATTTTGTTTGTGTACTTGATCCGACTTCCGGTTCAGAAATTGCGATTGCTAACTTTGCCAATATTGAAGATACAACAGCGAGCTTTGGAATACAGTCTTCTGATCACGAATCAAAATTTTGGGAATTTTTGAGGATTTTTCCGGCTCCTGCGCCTCGGTGTCAAATCGTTGAAGTTGCTTGTAAACACGAGCTTAGCCAAACCGCTGAACCGATTTTGATGAAATTTGCACTGGATACTTTTGTACCCCGAAGATGTGCAAATTTCTTTTTAGACCCGATCCGACTTCCGGTTCAGAAATGGCGATTGCTATCTTTGTCAATTTTGAAAATAATAGCGAGCTTTGGAATTCAGCCTTCTAATCACGAATCAACATTTTGAAATTTTTGGGGGATTTGAACACTATTTCAAAACAAACCAGCACTCTGCGATCGTGCCTTACGCAAAAAAGCGATGAGCTTTTTGGCTAAAACCGGCTAGTTGAAGACACGTTTCATATAATCATAATGAAAATCGTACACGCAAATTTTAGAGAGGTCTAAGACGGAGAATCCGACATAGATTGGTTTATTTAGCACAACCTCTAGTTTGTTCAATTCTACAGCTAGCAGGTTTTTACTGAAAACTGAACGGCTATGGAATAGACCGGGAGCCCGTAACACTTTTTTTCGGGATCATTTTCGGGACCAATGTGCGAACCCCCTCAATCCAATCTCCCACTACACGGAAGTGACTTCGCCGAACAAAAATCGCGGACCAAAGGGTGGGGGCCGCGCGGGTAAAGTTTTTTTGGCAAACCGGGATTTAGAATTATTGGTGCGCGTTCGGCGCATGTCGCAAATGATTGGAAATTGAAAAAAAGTTTAGACGGACGGCATTGCCGAACGTGTAGGATGGACCGTTCGCGAGATGTCCATTTTTTGTATTGTAAAGTATTTTGTAATAAAAAATTATCATTAGTGCATGTTCGGCAATTTGTTGAATCATCTATTTATTCACTAAAACTCGAGATATTATGATCGCCGAATATTTTGGATGGGTCCGCCACCCCCGCGTACTTTTGTCGTGAGGGTGTATAGTATGCATGTATCATAGATCCATGTTCGGCATTGATTTTATATCTTTCATTACATAAAATGGATGTGTTGAAAGTGAATGCCGAACAAATAAATAGGGTATTGACCGTCGTAGACGATAAAATCGAATCGTTACCAAGATATCATTAGTGCGCGTTCGGCGATGGTGATTGATGATGAATAATAGTATAATTGACAGATTAATGTAACCCCCGAACAAAATGATTAGATCTGTTTGTATGCAATAGCGAAAAAAGAATCTATAAATAATTTTCAAATGAAACGAAACATACCGCCGATTTTGTTAGTTTATGAGTTGAAATAAAAATGCATATCACATATGTTTCTATCAATTACAGTGTGCCGAACAAGAAAACGTTATCGCCGAACATTAATATTGCCAAGGGTGTACCTCTTCCCCCTGTACTGTTTTCTTCGCTAAAAACGGTTTTTTTCAAAGAACTCGACCATTTTTGATTTTAACGAAAAACCGTAAGAACAAAAGTTGTATGAAATTTTGTCCGCTACAAGTTTGGTCTCCACAATTTTTCTTGAAGGATCAATATTTTTCGAATTAAACTCTAAAAAAGGGGCCGACCTAAAAAATTGAATTATCTCGTTTATTTGCAACTTGACAGCGAAAATGAACATAACCATACTTGTAGAGAATCGAATTCTAAACAATTTTGGTACCCACCTTTTTTCTCCAAATATTGATATTTTGTGAATTAAACTCGAATTAAACGCGACTGACGAGCGCCATGCGCACAACGATACACTCACACCAACAGGCGCTTGGACTCGCTACGTTCACTCACACATAGCCGCCACGGCGTCTCCGCGTAACCAAGAGCGGGCACGTAGCGTCACCGTGCGCTACAGCCTCGGCTACAGCTACATTTAATACTTTTTTTGGAATAACTCCCGTTATATCCATCATTTTGCGCCGAAAATTTACAAATCGCTTACTATAATCAACATCTGTGAAACGCTATGCATGCCGAACGCGCACTAATTATTATGATATATAAGCATTTACTCGACAATTTACAACTGTTTTTTACACCCTGCAGATCCATTCAAATTATTCGGCAATACGTATTTCTTGATATTTGGCATTTTATTGACTTGCTATAAAAATTCCAAAGGCGCACTAATGATACATGCATACTATACACCCTCACGACGAAGGTACGCGGGGGTGGCTGGCCCCGGACCCATCCAAAATATTCGGCGATCACAATATCTCGAGTTTTAGTGAATAAATAGATGATCCAACAAATTGCCGAACATGCACCAATGATAATTTTTTATTACAAAATACTTTACAATAAAAAAAAAATGGACATCTCGCGAATGGTCCATCCTACACGTTCGGCAATGCCGTCCGTCTAAACTTTTTTTCAATTTCCAATCATTTGCGACATGCGCCGAACGCGCACCGATAATTCTAAATTTCGGGTTTCCAAAACAACTTCACCCGCGCGGCCCCCTTTGGTCCGCGATTTTTGTTCGGCGAAGTCACTTCCGTGTAGTGGGAGGTTGGATTGAGGGGGTTCGCACATTGGTCAAAGCGCACCGATGATTCCGAAAAAAAGTGTTACGGGCTCCCGGTCTAGAAGTTAGGCTTTGAGACCAGAGCTTCCGCGCCGTACCTTCCAGCCCATTTTGTCACGAGTTTGACATCAACCCGTTTACGTACGTTTTCCATAGTTTTACCAAAAACAGCATTGTTCATTAGTTTGAAGAGATCTTTTTCAAACTCATTCTTAGCCTGTTTGCGCATATTACTATTGAGATCGATATATTCTTTCAACCAAGGTGATTGGTTGAATTTCAAGACCCTGTGAATCTTTTGAAGCCGAAGACCGTATCTCAATACCTGTTTTAAGTTGCGGTAATGTATGATATATCGATTTTTTGGATATAACGTCGTTAATAACTTTTCTTGTTTGGAAACGGGAGGCTTCATGTGCTCTGCGCATAGTGGTAGATCGCTATGGATATCGTGAATAGTTTCCGGATACTCCAAGTCCACTTCCAGTATATACCCAACCGGTGAGTTATTGGGTACGTCGAAATTGAATCCATCTACGTTACGCACCCATTCAAAACCACCATGAGGAAGATACTGAGTCATTGCCCATCCGTATGAATTATTAACGTCATAATACGTGAGATACTTTGATTCTTCATCTGGGTTGTAATCTTTAACATACTTATTATTGGCTTTCGCATATCGATTACAGCATTGACTCACACCGCCTCTGATACCACGCTCGATAAACATAACCATACCCAGCAAACAGTGGCATACCTGGTACATCATTTTGAGGTCACATTCACGAAACATTGCTACATTCCAATTTAATGTACCGGGTACATCACAGGTCTCTTAATCACGAACGTATCGAGTACATACTGCTGTTATGTACCAGAGACCTCTCATTCAGGAAACAGTGTTACATACCATATAATGGATGGCGACGATGTACCAGCTACATTACTTGCACGATGGCTTTGTTACATTACACAGTTACGTACAGATCATGTAAAAAGTTGACACACCCGAACCGAGGGGGGCAGTAAGTCCAGAGTTCAGTGAAGATATATTGTATCTTTCTCCGGTTGATTCAATATCATTCTTACATTCCGAATCATTACTGTTGTTCGGATTATTTTTCCAAATTAAACTTAATTTCCCTCGGTTCAATTATTTAATTACTTTTCTTTGGATAATCCTCGACGCTTTGACTATTGTTGGTGTTACCTGGGCGAAGGTATCGCAGGTTGTGCTGAAAAGTTAATCCTTGTTGTTCTTCAAATTACTAAATAAAAAGACTAACCTGGAATTCCTTCTCGCAATTTATCCATAATAGTAGTTTACATTTTGCAGAACATTTCAATTTAATTCCACCAAGTCAGTGATGAATATAACCTCAAAGTATTTACGATCGGTAATAGTAAACTTCAAGACTGCGCTGATTAACGTGAAACTGATATTGGGTTTGTTGGGTTTACTAACGGAACCGCTAAAAAAGTTTGGTTGTGTACAGTACATCAGATCCGTCGATTCATTTAATTTTCCACTCCATAAAAGATATCGAATTTGTGATTCATTAAGTTTTCTATTAAATAAGAGAAAAAGGTTCAGAATTTCTAAGATAGTTTGGCGTAGTGGGTAGAGCGCCTGACCAGTGAGACGGACGAGTGCCATTGAATGTGGTTCGAATCCCGGTAAAGAATGACAAAAGCGGAATTTCTTTCAGCGAGCTACAAATAGATTTTAATTGATCCATAGTAAACGAAAAGTTGATAGTATACTGTAAAATATTATAAAATGCGCGAATGAAGAATAAAATCGCTTTTTATTTGAATATTTTGCGTGTGCGGCAGTTTCATTGAGGTACGTTGCGGATATGTAACTGCGATGTTGGTAGTACGTCACGCGTAACGTATGTACCTGCGATGTAATTGTTACGTACTTGGTATGTATCTTTGTTGCATACGTGCGATGTACCTATAACATTGGCGTGTTGCGGACATTATGCAGCACACGTGCCGTTCATGTGCCGAACATGGTACATCGCATGTGGCATCCGCGACAGACATGGTACGGCACTAGTACATAAATTGGTTTGCTGGGATATCTATATCGGTTAGGAGTTCTAGTTCAATTTTCGTGTACTTCAGCATGGCATCCCACGTAAGGCCTGGAGTTGTGTAATAGTGTGCGGGATCCAAGCCATACGCTTTGAGACAACCGTCCCGAAAATTTTCAAATATATCAGCCAAAAGTAGTACATCTATTTTCAAATAGAGGTCAGAATATTCACCCAAGGTTCCGATATCGAATTCATTCCACACTCTTTGAGCATGATTATAGTCTTCGTCAGAAATACCTCGGTCGTTCAAGATGCTGTAAAATTTGTCTTTAGCCGGTAAATTAGGTTCATCGAGCTTCTCCCACGAATCGAGAAATTCGTAGGGACACACGCCTTTTCTCGTTAGGAGTTTGAATTTATCTTCGCTAAGGTGTGAAAATTCATTTCTCACTATTTTGAGCTCTTGAAGGTGTGACGCTAGTTTCTCTAACGAAGAATTCATAAACCGAAACGAGTCGATGAATTTGAATACGATATCGCTACCCTTGACATGCTTCGTGAATGATATGTACCGCTCCTTGTTCAGCGGTAAAAGGCTAATGCGGCCATCGAAATAGGTACAAACGTCTTTAATGAGGAAGTGACTATCGTATCCAATAAGGTTGTGAAAGATAACTGGAACAGTCCGTGAATCTTGGTAGCTGAGGTTGCAGCTTTGATGAGCAGGACCTCGATAATTTCCAGTTAGATGACAGTGGTCTCTAACTTTCTTACCGAGTAGAAGTGGCTTTTCGCAGACGTGACATACTGATGAATTTCTGAATGCCTCTTCTTGTTTCGGTGTTAGCTCTTTCATTGGTATTGGACACCAAAATACCGTTTTTACGGCACAGGCATTGAAAAGCCACTTTTCGACGCCTGTTTTCGACCCGTAAAGTGGTGCTTTATACGTCTGACTTCAGAGCTAACACAAAAAGTCTCCTCCTCGACATGGAAAGTCTTTATAACGTAGTTCACCTCGACATGAAAAGACTTTACAAGTCGAGGTCGGACTGCGCTTGCGCAGAACTGCCTTTTGAGCCGACTGGGCACGCGGCAGAACCGTAGTCATAGTAGATGCAGAGTTCGGATCTCAACTGGCGTCGAAGTGACTTTCAATGCCTGTGCCGTAAAAAATATCGTATGGGGCGCGCCCGTAAAGTAACTGTTCGGTGAGGTTATGTTTTTAGTACTCTCCGTTGGTTTTACCTGGCGAGCCGAAGGCTCGTACAAAAAACATAACATCGCCAGAAAACAGTTACTTTACGGGCATGCCACATAATATACTATTCTATATCCTCGGCTAGCTGCAGTAGTTTTCGCACGAACCATTCGGCTGGTTTCAAGCCTCGATAGCTTACGATAGTAGGATAGCGTATCATCGTAACTACATTTCAGATAGTAACCTACGCTGAAAGGTTCGTGTTCCTGGAACGCTGCAGTATTAGACTAACTATCCTGAACGGGTAGCAAGAGACATTCGAAATCAGCATATACCACAAAAGGGACTCTTTCCTTGTTGTTAAAATTCCTAAATGCTAATGTATTGTTCTTTGGTAAAGGTAGCACAACCTTACACTTATTAACTTGCGCACAATCCAGTTCATGGGTAGTTAGTTTTTCTACACTTTCAAAGTAGTGAAGACAGCGATCGCAAATATATTTTTTAATTTTTTTTTTTGAAAGTAGCTTGCAAACCAAACGAGACAGGTCTTTTATCCACACGTAATGGAATCTGATTGGCGTCTCCTCTTCACTGCTACTATCTTCATGGTCTATTTCCGTTCCATCGACGTAGTAATTTTGCAACATGAGTAAATTCACATGCTTATTCTTCTTGAGAGGTGTGACGTAGATGGGTGCAGTCTTGAATTTTCCATTTCGTTTTTCCAAAATGTATATATTCACGGAAATATCATTTTGTCTCTCAAATTTTGCTACTTGTTTCGGCGTTACAGGAAGATCGATGCCATCAAAATTCAATTCGTCATCGTATGGTTTGTATTTTGAAACACATGTAGGATTATCCCCCCACTTGACTGGATGTAACGCAGACAGCAGCGCCCATTTAAAACACTGATCATCATCATTACGTACGTTGACACATGCTTGCTTTTTCTTGATGGGTGCAGGTATTTCAATGTACGAACTCCCGCGCATAGGATTATATTTGTTAATGTTTATCGTTAGGTTCACAATTGAGTGTAATGTCCAACCGGAATTCTTGTCCTGGAATTCTTCCATATCCTTGAGGACTGGATCTCGCACATTTTGGATGAACCATTCTTTCAGTTCAGTCTTTTGAAGGATCGGAGCATTTTTCGTGTTGAAATACTTAACCTCTATGACTTGTTCATCATTTTTAATAATGCTGTATTCAGCTGCAAACACACTATTCACTTTCAACGCGTTCTCTTTCTTGAGTGCGTTTTTAATCCGAGTTTCAAAAAGAGCTGACGCATCTGTCATAAACGCGATCGTGTCCACGTGTTTCAAGTTCAGTATCACCCCCGAACGTATACGCTTCTCGAAAGCTGACTCCAAATCACACCATCTCACTCTATCGCTCCGATTCTTACGCTTTCGCAATCCGCTACCCGTCACCAGTAGGCCTTTGAGGAGAAGATTCGCACCCTTCAATTGACCAATTGTAGCAAGATACTTTTGCTTCTCCGGTACAGTTGTACCCTCCTTGCGCAACAGCTGTCCCAGAATTCGTATGCTCTTTGTACCACATTTCATCCACTTGTCTACTTCTTGAGCATTTACCTTACCGTTGGCTAAAAGAGTGTAAGATCGTTTTATAAGAGCAACTGTTTTTTCACATTGTTCCACCGACATCGTGTCTATTATATTTTATATCAGAAATTAAGTCGCACTGCGGTTTTTATGCACTCATTTGAAGGGCAAGATCGAGACTGGTGAATGAATAATAAATGAATCTCTTATATAGATCGTTTGTTTATTCATCGGCTGTTAGCTAATTAATGATGAGCAATTTGATACTATTATTTGGAATGTAACATGGAATGTAATTTGATATTTGGAATCGCGGTATCCTTTGAAGTTGAACATTGAGTCTCATGAAGATTCTAGAATCACACTGAGTGCCGCGTGTCGAAGCAGGTTTCAACTCGTGAATTCCAGGAATCGTCGGCCGTTGGAAGGCTGACGCAATCCTTCGTCCGTTGTAACGAAGCTTCTGGAACCCTACGGGTGCCCAAAATATTTTTTTCGAAGAGTTTCGAGAAACGCGTCGAGACTCCTCGAATCTGACAGCTTGCGTCGCGAAAGAAGCTGATGACGTCAGAGGCGTGACGGTAAGGTAATCTCAATGGGTTCGAATCTCGACGGGGTCGCAGCTCAGAGTGACGTCAGCATCAAAGGTTCGCGTTTCGGTCGGAAGAAGTGACGTCAGCAACGAACCTACTAAAATCCCACGGTGTAGCGCTCGAGGCTTTTCTCAGAAATCCACCGGAAATGACGTCATATCCGTAGAATGTTCCAGAACATGACTCATCGTCCTTGATTTTGAATTTCCCGCCCTGATACATGCGCACGAAACCTGAATTTCAAATCTCCCGCTCTCGCGCATGCGCAGTAGGCTCATTTCGGGACTTATAAATTTTCGGGTGACCCCGTAGCCCCCTAGCCTATCTACTTTAAGATGATATTAATACACATGGTCATAGTATAATAGCTTATAATTATTGGAATATTTACGATTGTACCTCGTTTGCCCGTGAAATACTATATTTTTTATAACACCTGCGTGGAAAGCTTGATTTTCGATGCCTGTGTCTGGTTTGGAAAGGGCCCCTTTTCAGATGAGTGAAAAAAAGTAATATTTCTTCACTATCGCGCAGGCGCACATCGTGCATTATCATCATTTTTTCACCAACAGGCATGCGCACTTCAAGCAATCTACATTTATTCACTATCACGCATCCGCACTTTGAAGTAAGTCAGTCGTTCAATAGCGCCATCGGTCGGTGGCAACGTCCAAGCGTCCGCGAAGTGGCGCCCCCAGGCGGCAGCGATGTGTCAACCTAGATTATCGCCTAACTGCGGGTTGGTTATGGTCGGCCATTTGCTCAGCTGTCAGATATTATTCGTCTGTAGCTCAAATCAAGCTTTCCCGCAGGAGTTATGAAAAATAATGTGTGCGATAAGTGCGGATAGGCGACATCTGCCTCGTGTAAAGTTTGAATCACTCGCTCGGCTCGCACAGCATTCACACTCGTCTCGTGTCATCCCGCACTCGCCTGCGGCTCGTGAGTCAACGACACTTGACTCGTCTGAATGCTGGCTGCTCGCCTTCGCTCGTGTTACAAACTTCACACTCATCGGATATCGCCTTCTTTCCGCACTTATCACACAATATACTATTCTTGTACTTTTAGGTGCGCGAAAGCAAATAGTGTAATAAAATTTCTTTCAGTGAAGACGTATAATTTAGGCTGATTGCTGATTCATTATATGGGATCAGATTTGTGTATGACATGTGGCTCAATTATTTCCATTCAACGAGGATCAAGATATGAGGTTGTGTTCGATCACTATACTGATACTCTTTTTTTTTTTTAATCTTATTAGTGGCCCTGACTCCCAGATTATCGTACCAGTGGACTTACGTCTCGAATTTTTTCATCTAGTAACTTTTCATCGTGTTTTTTTTTACTACTTTACGATAGCAAATGGGCACATACCAAATTTATAGTAAATAAACATGGGTAGTAGTTGAATATTTCGGCATAACCATCAGCTAGACCTGTTTTGCAGGTAACTTTCGTAGGAATGAAAATCCTTGATCATATACTTGAGTAGGTGCTCTCAGCTTTAGGAATAGCGAATAAGTAGGTGTAGCTGCGGTATAGGGTAGGTATATGCCGTGCGTACTCATTTGGACGTAATAATATTCCTTGGATGTTATTTTGGCAAGGTGGCGGGCGACCTCATTCAGTACAGGCGCGTGTCGGGCATCGCGGTATTTAGTAGGTATATTTATTATAATGGAAAACACGCGAAACTAGATTCAGGCCAAAATCCTCAGATAGGGGCCTCGGGCTCCTTGCGAATATCATCCCTCTCCTCGTGCGCTCTTTGAGTACGTACATTCATACACAGTATACGATTCGACAACATGATACATAATTCCAACTTATACTATCTTTTTTAAGATAACGATCGACAGGTCAGTGCCAACTATTTCGCGATCGCTCAAGATGCGACCTCCATAAAATTTCAGGATTCTTGGAACAGCACTCTATTTCAATTTGAAAATTGGGCGTAACAAAACTGCTTCCATTTCCAGAATATCGTCAGCTGAATACCAATTCCGACTACGTTGTTTTTAGATTGAAGGTCCACGCGTTCCCATCACCCTGAATTTTCCCAAAAAATGAATCCCATTGATTAAACTACGTTGATGACGATGATGTAATTGATGAGTGCCAAATTCGTCAAGTATTCTTTGACTCGTACTCCTTAGCAGTGTTGGGCAGCAGCAAATTACATGGTGTAATTAATTACATTTCCATTACAAATTACGGCTATAATTTGTAATTAAAAAAAAATCAATTACAAATTACTTCAGTAATCTGTAATTAAATCAAAATCCATTACCCATTATAATTGTAATTTGTAATTAAATCGAAATCCATTACCTATTACAATTGTAATTTGTAATTGAACCGGAATCCATTAACGATTACAATTGTAATTTGTAATTAAACCGAAATCCATTAACCATTATGGTAAAGAAGGTTTTAGTACAGGATAGATCGGGATATATTACTTCAGGTCGCGGAATAGGAATTTGCATAAGTCTGTAGAACGAACGGGTACCGGTAATAGCACTGCAGCATGTATTTTAACAAATAATGAATACATCTACTTAACGAGGGAATCGTCCTCAAATAGTAATTACAAACAATTAGACAAATATTACACAACGTATGTTCGTATTGGACCGGAATTGGCGTGGCACGTCTGCCCGCTACGACATTCTCGTTAATACTGATACGTTATAGCTTCGTATTAACGTTAGGGGAGACAGCGTCCTTGTGAGCGGCCGCTCTCCTAGTAGGTATCTACGGGGTAAAAGGGTTGAAGAAACCAGGCTCGGCGTAGTAGTAGAGTATAGTGGTGTTTATTGTAGACTTTAGTATGCTGTAGGGAAGAGATGTTGCTGGAGCGCTGGGCTGAAAGAAGTGATTTGCTCTGGGCTGAGCGCAGTCTTTTATACCCCACCGGCGGCTGGCGGGGGAGAGCCTGCGCAAGCGCGGTGCGTGCGCTTTAGGCGGGCAAACACGGGTTCCGGGCGGGAATGGTCTCTATTGGCAGCGCGTCGCGGTGTGGTACGGCGCGCTGCCGTTGACTTCCGATGGCGGTTCGGAGAGTCAGTGTATGTTTTGCTGCCTGCATGTAGGCGCTTTTAGGAGTATGTTGGGTGGCGTGTATCAATACTGCCTCTTATCCTCAATCCTAAACCCTACGGTTGACATTCTTCCTTCTCATTTTTCACATTCACTCTCTCTCATTCGAGGTACCTCTCAATATTCATATACATTCATACACATTCATTCCCGACATTCACTCGTTCGTGTCTCTCACTCATTGATCGTTAACATTCGGCCATTCTCATGGGATGCGTCCTCGCACACATCTGTAGTCAAGTAGGATTCTCGCAGTACGCAATTTCGTTTCTTTTCTACAGATTACACAAGCCGTAAATCGTGACTTGGTAAATTTTTCGGGTTTACAGTTTCGTTGCTTATTCTTTACACTTAACGTGTCCTCTACTTTATCACTCGTTGGTGCACTATCTTCCGTGACGTGATGATCCTGTCGTTGTTATCGTCAGGCGTCTCGTCTCTGCGTGTAGTCGTCTGATCGAGTCTGGTATCCGGAACGATCGTAAAGGTTAGTTTATCGGCGATCTTATGATATCCGACTCGTGGAGCGTCGGTAAACGTGCGTCCGATCAAGACATCAAAGGATTGGACGTCGTCCGGAACGATTCGCAATATTACGTTCCGCACAGTTACCTCGTCGGTCGTTATCGACGCGCGTACAATACCGGGTGATTTGACCGTGAACTGAGAAGGGCCAAAACTTTTCAAATCCGACGTTACGCGTGATATTTGGAAGTTTTCTGATAATGCCACGGAGGCTTTGATGGTGCATTCAGAACTTCCAGGATCGATGAAGGAATTCAAGTCACTCCCATTGACTCGAGCAATTTTTAGGTAGTTTTTCACTGTATCGCAGTCATCACTCTCGATTACGTTGATCGTCCTCACGGGTTCGTTGGTGTTTGGGATCGTACAGTGCTTCTGGGTGGGACCTTTGTTACCACATTTGACACATTACAACTCCCTGCGTGGTTGCTCACAGTATCGTGAAATGTGTCCATAAGAATTGAAATTGTAGCATTTCAGTTGTCCATCCGCGTTATTTATCGGTAATGGGTTGTCGAAGGGTGTCTCTTCCTGGGTTCGTCCGGTCGTTGAGGTCGTGTTCGGTTTCGGTCGAGTCGTATTTTCCTTCGCCTGTCGTGCGCGGTCGTTGCGTTGGCTGATCATCCTATCGAATTGTAATATATCGTGCAGAAGTTCATCTCTCGTAACGTGAACTCGTGCTGCCATCGCGCTGCAGAGATCGCGGGAATAGAGTCCTACCGAAATCTGCTCTTTGGTATCATCGAAGCTTAGGTTTACGTCGTGACATAATTTCGCTTTTGAATGAAAATATCCGATTAAGGATTCGTCCTTCGACTGTGTTCGTTCGGTCATCCTCTTCCACAAGACGGCGGTGCTTTCGGCGGTAACGAACGTTGAGCGGAAAGCGATTCGAAATTCTCTCCAGTTTTCAGTAACGCCTGCGTTCATCGAAAACCATTCGCGTGCTCCGTCTTTCAAATGCGATCGCGCCGCTTCCAAAGCAAAGTTGTCGGGCCATTGATGCAAACGTCGCATGCACTCTATGGTTTCCAACCAGTCTCTCGCACGTATACTTCCTACATCGCCCGTGAAATCTGTTATGTTCGCGCTGAGGTCCGGCATAACGTCATAAATCGGTACGGTTTGTTGTCGTGGGAGGGGCTGTACGGGGTCCTCCTCTACCAGTCGTTGGAAGAGCGCTTGTAACACCATGTCCCTTCGTCTCCCTTCCTCAACCATGGCCCAAATCGCGTTCTCGAGCCCGCTGTTCTCTCGTGATGGGTCGGTTGCCAGGTCACGTGCGTTGATAGGATCGCTATTATCTCTCACGTTTGTCTCGCTCGCATGATTTGGATGGTGGTTGATTGGTCGTGCTTGACGTCCAGGTGCGCTGATCGAATGCTCGCCGGTGTCTTCTCTTCGCGGAAATCCTCTACCGACTCCTCGTGCTCTGCCTGCCGAAATTTCGTCACCATTTTGCGAATTAATCGCAAAACTTTGATTGTTCATATTTCCTCGATCGTCTAACCCCGCTCTCTGTAAATATTCCTCGAAAAATCTTTCAAAATGATCTTGCGATACCGTCGCACCGTTACTGTTCATGTCCGTAATACTTTATAAGATTTCTCACACGAATTTACCGGATCGTTTCAACGGCTATTTTTCTGCGCGCGTACCTTTGCCACGTTTTTCGTTTTTCGCGTAACTTTTGTTTTATCGAATTTTGATCGAATCGGGGTCACCGTTTCAGTCGCAAAGCAAGTTATTATCCCACTTCTGATTGTTAAAGAAGGTTTTAGTGCAGGATGGATCGGGATATATTACTTCACGTCGCGGAATAGGAATTTGCATAAGTCTGTAGAACGAACGGGTACCGGTAATAGCACTGCAGCATTATTTTAAAAAATAATGAATACATCTATTTAACGAGGGAATCGTCCTCAAATACCAATTACAAACAATTAGACAAATATTACACAACGAATGTTCGTATTGGACCGGAATTGGCGTGGCACGTCTGCCCGCTACGACATTCTCGTTAATACTGCCTCTTATCCTTAATCCTAAGCCCTACGGTTGGCATTCTTCCTTCTCATTTTTCACATTCACTCTCTCTCATTCGAGGTACCTCTCAATATTCATATACATTCATACACATTCATTCCCGACATTCACTGGTTGGTGTCTCTCACTCATTGATCGTTAACAATTACAATTTTAATTTGTAATTAAACTCAAATCCATTAACCATTACAATTGTAATTTGTAATTAAACTCAACCCCATTAACCATTACAATTGTAATTTGTAATTGAACCAAAATCCATTACCCATTAAAATTTTAAAATGTAATTAAGTCGAAATAAATGAACCATTGCAATTTTAAAATGTAATTAAACCGAACCTAACCGAAGCATTACAATTTTAAAATGTAATTGAACTAAAATAAATGAACCATTACAATTTTAAAATGTAATTAAATCGAACCTAACCAAAGCATTACAATTTTAAAATGTAATGGTTCATTTATTTTGGTTCAATTACATTTTTAAACTGTAATGCTTCGGTTAGGTTCGGGTTAATTACACTTTAAAATTGTAATGGTTCATGTATTTCGGTCGAATTACATTTTAAAATTGTAATGCTTTGGTTAGGTTCGGTTTAATTACATTTTAAAATTGTAATGCTTCGGTTAGGTTCGGTTTAATTACATTTTTAGATTGTAATGGTTCATTTATTTCGACTTAATTACATTTCAAAATTGTAATGGTTAATGGATTTTGGTTCAATTACAAATCAAAATTGTAATGGTTAATGTATTTCGGTTCAATTACAAATTACAATTGTAATGGGTAATGTATTTCGATTCAATTACAAATTACAATTGTAATGGTTACCGGATTTCGGTTTAATTACAAATTACAATTGTAATGGGTAATGAATTTCGGTTTAATTACAAATTACAATTGTAATGGGTAATGGGTTTCGGTTTAATCACAAATGACAATTGTAATGTTTAATGTATTTCGGTTCAATTACAAATTACGATTGTAATGGGTAAGGGGGCATTCAAATACTACGTCACGCTGTTTTTGGCCATTTCGGACCCCCCTCACCTTCGTATATTTTGAAATTTGTCCGAAAATTTGTCAATATTTTGAAACTCGCACCATGCCTGTCGGTAAAAAAGCGTGACGTGACGCTGCGAGTTTATCCCCCCCGCCCCCTCGTCACAGGTCATCACAGTGAAGCTTACCCCCTCCCCCCCTAACAGCGTGACGTAGTATTTGAATGCTCCCTAATGGATTTCGATTTAATTACAAATTACAATTGTAATGGGTATTTAATTACAAATTACAAATTGTAATTTGTAATTTGTAATTAATTAATTACAAATTCGCCCAACACTGCTCCTTAGAAACATATTTTTGATAGCAGTCCCTGACTTCTTCCCTGAATTGATCCACTTATCTGCATTTTGATATTCCACGGCTATAGCATGCAGGTCTTCATAGAATAAGGTCATTCATCCGTCCATTCATTATGCCGTCGAAGGTTGTGTGCTAACTCCGAATTATTGGAACATTAGCCTGATTGGAGTACACTGGGCTGGGCCCTCGATCCTGTGCCTTCTACGTGATATTAACTTGCACTATTCCTCTAATAATAATCCGATATTCACTCCACTTATTCAGATCTACAGTCGAGGGTGTATACCTATTAACACGGGAAGTACATCGACTTTCGGCACGGTTTTACACGACATAGGGTAGTGTCTCGGTAGGTGTCCCAATTACGGAGCCCTCCCAGTGTTTTCCCCAATTCAACAAAAACGAGTATCATATGTGGAGTTATACTAATTTTTCCTATTAAGTTTGACTTATAAACACAATCAAAAGACAAGCTTCATATATGAAAAACTTCAATTGATTGTTAAAAATTTACTTTCAACTTCGGGTTGACGAATTTGTCTTCATTGCCGTACATGCCTTAGCTGAAGTGTTAAATTAATTTGTCTGAAATAGTCTTGTAACACTAATATTTGATAAACAAACAAAAAATATCCAATCGAACCATTTTTTGTTTAAATAATAGTGAGGCCCGCAATTGGTACATTAGTTTGAACGCTTGTCCCAATTAGGGAGTCCCGTAATTGGGACGGAATTTTGGCTCGTCCCAGTTACGGACAGTCCGCCGCGCCAAATCGTAATGTAAAGACCATTGGGAAACTGTCATCACCGTAAGTACATAATGCGCTTTTTTCCTCTTGCACAAAGACTTCAAGGTCCGGTTCCTCAAATGAATTTTCCCTATCACTTTTATTCTTCCTTGCCTCTCATTTTTCTTGCTGTCACACGGTTTTTTTTTTTAGCGGCGTGTGAATTAGGTTAAGTGAAGTTCAGTTTATTTTTCTCCCTACACGCTTCACGTTTGCCATAAATTCCAACACCAATAATATTAAATCTCAACTAGGAGAATGCATTATTTATATGGTTTTTCAAAAACTGTTGAAATTAGATGGGAAAAACAGTTAGTCAGCAACGTGAATACTTGAGTCGATATTGTTAAAAATGTCCAAATACTACACGGAAAGAACTCTGTTGCGAATATCGTATGGGACGTTGTTGCTATTTTCGCATGAGAGTGTTCCATGCGAAGAAGGTATGAGAAAATTGCCATTATCGCATAATAACTTTGCGATTTTAGTATGAAAGTGTCTCATGCGAAAAAGGCAAACACCGATGCGATTATCGAATGAGAGCTATGCGCTGATCGCACGAGAGCTGTGCACTGAACGCACGAGAGCGATATGCGATGAACGCATAGATACCTCTGTACCATAAACGCACGGAGTCTATGCGAAAAGAGCATAGGTCTCGAGCGTTTTGAAGATTTATGGACTGCGCATGCTCGAAAACCTGAGGCAACACGTGAGCGCCTGTGCATAAATCTTCAAAACGCTCGGGACCTATGCTCTTTTCGCATAGACTCCGTGCGTTTATGGTATAGAGGTATCTATGCGTTCATCGCATATCGCTCTCGTGCGTTCAGTGCACAGCTCTCGTGCGATCAGCGCATAGCTCCCCAGCAAACAGTGGCATAGCTGGTACATCATTTTGAGGTCACATTCACGAAACATTGCTACATTCAAATTTAATGTACCGGGTACATCACAGGTCTCTTAATCACGAACGTATCGAGTACATACTGCTGTTATGTACCAGAGACCTCTCATTCAGGAAACAGTGGTACATACCATATAATGGATGGCAAAGATGTACCAGCTACATTACTTGCACGATGGCTTTGTTACATTACATAGTTACGTACAGATCATATAAAAAGTTGACACACCCAAACCGAGGGGGAAAATAAAACCAAAGTTCAGTGAAGTTATATTGTATTTTTCTTTCTCCGGTTCATTCAATATCATTCTTACATTCCAAATCATTACTGTTGTTCGGATTATTTTTCCAAATGAAACTTAATTTCCCTCGGTTCAATTATTTAATTACTTTTCTCTGGATAATCCTCAACGCTTTGTCTATTGGTGGTGTTACTCTGGGCGAGGATATCACAGGTCACGTTGAAAAGTTAATCTTTGTTGTTCTGCAAATTACTGAATAAGAAGACAGACCTGGAATTCCTTCTCGCAATTTATCCATAATAGTAGTTTACATTTTGCAGAACATTTCAATTTTATTCCACCAAGTCAAAGTGATGAACATAACCTCAAAGTATTTACGATCGGTGATAGTAAACTTCAAAACTGCGCTGGTTAACTTGAAACTGACATTGGGTTTATTGGGTTTACTAACGGAACTGCTGAAAAAGTTTGGTTGTGTACAGTACATCAGCGCCGTCAATCCATTGAATTTTCCACTTAATAAAAGATATATCGAATTTGTGATTCATTAAGTCTTCAATTAAATCAGAGAAAAAGGTTGAGAATTTCTAAGACAGTTTGGCGTAGTGGGTAGAGCGCCTGACTAGTGAGACGGACGAGTGCCATTGAATGTGGTTCGAATCCCGGTAAAGAATGACAGAAGCGGAATTTCTTGCAGCGAGCCACAAACACATTTTAATTGATCCAGAGTAAACGAAAAGTTGATAGTATACTGTAAAATATTAAAAAAATGCGCGAATGAGGATTAAAATCGAATTTTTATTTGAATATTTTTCGTACGCGGTAGTTTCATTGAGGTACGTTCCGGAGATGTAACTGCGATGTTGGTGGTACGTCACGGGTAACGTACCTGCGATGTAATTGTTACGTACTTGGTATGTATTTTTGTTGCATACGTGCGATGTACCTATAACATTGGCGTGTTGCGGACATTATGTAGCACACGTGCCGCTCATGTACCGAACCTGGTACATCGCATGTAACATCCGCGACAGACGTGGTACGGCACTAGTACATAAATTTGTTTGCTGGGTCTCATTCGATAATCGCATCGGTGTTTGCCTTTTTCGCATGAGACACTTTCATACTAAAATCGCATAAATCTATACAATTTTAGTATGAATCGAAGCGATTTTGGTATGGCACACCCATTGCTTTTTTCGCATGGTACATTTCCATGCAATATTCGCAACAGAGTTCTTTCCGTGTATATATTCATCGTCTTTTCTATGTGAAGAACATTCAATTTATAACACGGAATCAAAAAACAATTATCTAATTCAACCATTACAAATTGAATGTGTGGAACCTACCCTCTTCACTTGGGGAATTCCCACTCATTCTTTAAGCAATTGTACTGGGTTAGTAAATCCATAATTGGGGCTCCGTATTTGGGCCCACCTGTCCGTAATCGGGGCTCCGTATTAGGTACACTGACGTTTTCGAGGGCTCCGCAATTGGGACAAACGCATTGATTCATATTTATCTCAAGTTTTCACTAATTAGCAAGCTCCAAATTCCCCCAAAAATTGTTTTGATTGAAAAAACAATCATTCGTAAGAATATGACCCTAAAATCTCCATATGATGAGCAGGAGATCCGTAATCTGTGGAAAACGAAGCTTGGCACCACTAGGGGCTCCGTAA
The DNA here is from genome assembly GCA_018257835.1 of Euura lappo. Classification (NCBI taxonomy): domain Eukaryota; kingdom Metazoa; phylum Arthropoda; class Insecta; order Hymenoptera; family Tenthredinidae; genus Euura; species Euura lappo. The sequence goes on from JAEUYN010001492.1 coordinate 89,006, forward strand.
TTGGGATACCTACCCTAGATTACTTCAATGCTAGTTAACCTCAATTAGTCCAGTAACCCACTATACTAAGAAGAATTGAGTATGGTAAAAACGGATTCAACTCGAATTGAATGGAATTAAAAGGACTTGAGAAAAATCGAAAAGAATTGCGACACAAGTCTTTTTAATGCAGCACATGCACAATCACGCAAAACGCGCACGCAAACACACACACACGGGGAGCGGGAGACTCAACCTCCCCGCGTCTTGCAGAATTTGATTTTCTGTTGTATCTCACGAACTATTCACTTTATAAAAAAAAATTCCTGACGAAGTTTTACATTTTCGAATGAAGAATATTTTAGCTGTAACAAAAATGTATGATCCCATTGAAAAAAACTGGTCCACCCTCCGCAGCATCACCAGCGATGATGCTGGACTGTAAGAAAAAAATTCTTCATGTGTCCCCCTCTGAACCATACAACTTTCGTACGACACATTTTTCGATTGGACCATTAGGTCGGCTGTAAACGTAATGCGTATTTTAAATTGGAACATCCTGTATAAGGACCAGAATTTCGAGGGGAGAGAATTAGATTAGCCGCTATTTTGGAAAAAAAAAATATTGCTTTTGACTCGGATGTGGTGGGGCTAGCGTTGAGGGGGATTCAGAGACTCTGATGTGACTCACAGCATTCATTATTAATATTAAAATAGATTTTTAGGATTTAGAAGGAGGATTTAAAAAAATATATTTAAAAAAATTGAAATAAAAAAAAAATTTCAAATATATAGGTATTTATACGGAAAATATCCTTATTCATACATTAGTTTCTCTCGGTGGTCTCTGAAATAACATTAAAACTGGAGTTAAATAATTATAATAACAGGCAGAAATAAGTTAGATATGAGATACATTACCAGTAGAGGTTAGGTATGATCTTGATTACATATCGACGGGTCCTAATGAAACAGAGCCAACTCGCCGTGCCGGTTAGAAAAGAGCCAACTCACCGTACGGTTAGAAAAGAGCCAACTCGCCGAATTCTATAGAAATTTCCATTGTGTTTCGGCGAGTTGGCTCTTTTCTAACCGTACGGTGAGTTGGCGCTTTTCTAACTGTCCTGGCGAGTTGGCTTTTTTTCATTAGGACACGTCGATATGTTTGCTGTTATAGTACCCAGTAACTTCCTCTCCTTGTGCTGTCTCTATCTCCAAATTATCATCAACACACTGGATCTTCAAAACTAAGGAGTCAGGAATCCAAAGTATACTCCATTGAAAGAATATTAACACGGACTAAACTTAATATACATGACATAACGAAATACCGGAAAAACCAGAGAATGATTGCATTGAGTCAGGGTTCATAACCTATTCCCAACGTATTGATGCCCCAGAAATCAAGCAATCAGATATTAAGGTAGTTGTGCCGCGACAGTCGGACTAGCAAATCGCGCGCGCAGTGCGTGCTCAAGCCACTGAGTGGTATAGGCTATGTGCCGTGAACTTTTGGTTGGGTTTGTATATAGTCAAACCGCCCTCACACACTCGCACAGGGGACCGCTCTCTCTCGCGCTCTGTATACCGACGCGCGCGCACTCGCTCCCGGCTACTCTTTCCACGCTAAAAGTTAGTGCGGATCGAGTGACTATTATTGTTGTACCAGCGAAACTAAACGGTATATTAATCGGACTTTTTATACTAGCATTCCTGAAATATCCTTCCATCATATCCTAGTTTTTCGTAACAATCTATAGAACGGTTTTCACACTAAAATTAGCGATATGCGGTTTCCATATACGTAACATGGGGAACGCGTGTGAAAAGTTCCAACTTTGAGTGCCATTATTTCGCGTTCCAGACGGCAAAAAATTCTGAAATAATTCGTACAACTAGATTTCATGTAAATGAAAGTGTGGTCAAAATTTCAGCCGATTTTATAGAAAACGCACTTAGCAGCACAACTACCTTAACTCACGGACTTGAAAACTGGATGGATGTACAGAATTAATTATCAGTAGGCAAGGGTCTCTATGATATGAAGAGCAGAAGTGCCAGATCTCAATCATTAACAAGTCGTCATCCATATATCTCACTCGAAGAAAAGGTAGATTCGGGAGAGTTTCATCGGGACATCGGCGCAAGGCCGCATTACCTGAAGGGAAAGAAAGGACCAGAATTGGTGTCTTGTATACCGTGAGTTTCTCGCTATACGGGTCGCTAGGTGCGCCTGAAGCGGGCATCCGTACGTACTCCACGCGTTTAGGTTGAGCACCGTATTGTTGTATAGTTGGATCCCGGAGTTTCACCCGCAGCTTAGGCGAGCCTCGGCTTGGGTCCCAGAGTTCCATCCGCAGCTTAGGCGACCCTCGGCTTGGATCCCAGAGTTCCATCGGGGGACACGGAGCGTGTTACGGAGTGCCGTTGAGAAGTAGACGCAGTTGCTGGATCCGTCCGCGGCTTAGGCGAGCCTCGGCTTGGATCCCAGAGTTCCATCGGGGGATACGGAGCGTGGTACGGAGTGCCGTTGAGAAGTAGACGCAGTTACTGGATCCATCTGCGGCTTAGGGGGCGTCCACAAATTACGTGAGGCGATTTTTGCGATTTTTTGACCCCCCCTCCCCCCTTGGTGAGATTTCGTGAGATTTGGCTCGACCCCCTCCCCCACCCCCCTAATCTCACGTGAGATTTTTCAAAATGCGTATTTTTAGTGTAAATACGTTAATCTGTGCTTGATCGCGTTGGATTTCTAATAAAAAAACATAATTTATTAATAAAAAAAAATTACGTGATATTGGCCGAGACCCCCCCTCTCCCCCACGTGAGATTGGGTGAGATTTGGCTCGACCCCCTCCCCCCCCCTAAACGCCTCACGTAATTTGTGGACGCCCCCTTAGGTGAGCCTCGGCTTGGATCCCAGAGTTCCATCCGCGGCTTAGGCAGGCCTCGGCTTGGATCCAGTAAATGTGTCAAGCCCCCGAATGATACTTGACATACCGAGGTCGTCTCAAATATTGAGGTTCGATAAACGCTTTTATTCAAGAGCAGTTAATCTTCCGGTAATGCCACAATGTTTAACGGCTATCATCGTTTTGTTTCAGATGCAGCCCCGATGTTTGATTATTAAATATTTTCATCAAAATGTTATGGTGATAACTTCACTGTTTGACAATTGTAGACGAATATTTTTAGAAACAATGTGATTTATAGTAATAAATAAATCAACAATTATCAACAATCAACCATTAGTAATAAATAAATAAAATGAAGTCATGAAAAGTCCGCTAACATTTTTGTACGTTGTACGCTAACTTTGGAGGTTAACGCTGGTCGGGCCAGCCTGACAGATGTACTATACAACAATACGGTGCTCAACCTAAACGCAAGGAGTACGTACGGTTGCCCGCTTCAGGCGCACCTAGCATCCCGTACAGCGAGAAACTCACGGTATATACATAATTGCGATGCGACCCCCGTCCGTACTTGCGAACGTATAGTTAATATAAGTTAGGATATGTTAGGCATTAGGTTAAAGCTCGGTTAATTGTCAACGATCAGGAGGACAGAGAGGAAGATGGAGCCCTGCGAATCAGACATCGTATGAGACTGAAACGTGAACAGAAACTAAGAATTCAGACTCCATTTAAAATTTTAGTTTTCTCGTAACGTTTTAGCCTGACTAGTAAAACTTCCAACGCACGATAGTAATTTTTTCGACGCGGGGACCACAATTTTACTATACTGACTTGGAGGAATTGCTGTTTATATAGATACTAGGGGCCCTGCCTCTGCGCGCTTCGCGCGCCAACCCTGTTCTCCGCTCGCTTCGCTCGCTCCGAACGGCACTCGGCGCTCCGCGCCTCACTCCTCATAGTGGAGTCCTATGCGATTCAAATCGGTAGAGGATTGTTGTCAGTAGTATTCTGAATATTTGGGGAGCATACTGATATTGTTATACTATACGTTTCAGATTGAGATAGTTTAATTGTATTACAGATGAAACATGTATCTGTCTATACCTTGTAACGCGCCCAAAATCCTCTGTGCGGGGTGTGTGCACTGGAGTCAGAATCAGCCCGGTGACACTATCCAGTTTGACTGATTCCCTTACTGTCGCCAACCGCTACGCGGCGCTGGGAGTAGTGTGCCCTGTCGGTGGGCGTGGTTACAACGGAAAAATTTGAAAGACTTCGAAGCCCGTATTTCAATAACCAGATCCCTCCCCAATATCCATTCTCCGTTAAATATTTTTTTTAAATCAAGGTATTAGGACGCTTATACATGAATATTAGACAGTAATTATGGGGGATTCCACGTCAAATCGACCGAAAAAACAAGATTTTTTCCCTGACTCCTTTCGATTTGCTTATCCTTTTGCACATTCAAACTGCATGTTGAAAGGATGAACTGTGATTTTTTTTCAGATTGTTTCGAGTTTTTCGACTCATCATTCTATCACAAAAAATCATCGAATAAATTGATTTTCAATTCTTTTTTTAGTTTTCGCGCCTACATAGCTCAAAACGTGAACGATGTGTGAAAAAAGTTCCAATACGAAAATTTTTGGGGTTTTTTGTGAACTTTTCGAGAGTATTTTCATCAGATTTTCGATACCCCGTTCAAGTGTGGTTTTAATACAAAATGAGTGTGAATCATTCATAACTCAAAAGTGCCCCAATCGAATTGGCTGAAATTTATACACAGGCGCGTGTCTTTTTCAATTCCAAAGGTTGTCTGACAGATCGAAAGGGGTCAGGGAAATCGACCGTTCGATTTGACTTGGAATCCCCCTTATACTATTTATCAACATTGTCATTAACAACGTGAATATGAATTTGAAAATCGAAATTAAAAATAATGCTGCAATTCACGTTGGATCAAACTATTGAATGAAAAATAAACCACGTGTTCGTATATTAATCGTCAAACTTTTATTTATTATCATTTGTGAAGTTATTCGGTGCGTGTTCGAGGTTATGTCGCAACCATTTGAATCAGCTTTCGAATTTTTTCGACGTAACCACGCCCACCGGCCGGGCACACTACCCCCAGCGCCGCGTAGCGACAGTAAGGGAATCACTGTCTAACATTAGCTGTATAGGGAAGTGTCACCGGGCTGGTCAGGATTTGTGGACGTACCTTCGTACGGAGTAGTACGGTAGTCGGTGTGTGTGTGTGTGTGTGTTCGGGTGTTTGGGAGGTGTGAATGCGGGATTCGGATTCACACGAGGAACGATCGTTGATGCTTTATGATCAACAATGACCGCTCGTATAAAAGCAAGGGATTTTATGTATGAGTTTCACAAGGAACAGCCGTTAACGTGTAATAATCAACAATGACCGCTTGTGAAACTGCAGGAACTGAGATACGGATTCGCAAGGAACAGCTGTTAATACGTAGTAATTAACAGTGACTGCTTGTGAAGCCGTGGGATCGTGCGTGCGGATTTTGCAAGGAACAGTCGATAATCGTAATGATTAACAATAACTGCTTGCGGAACCGTGGATTTTGAGATGCGAATTTTACAAGGAACAGTTGTTAATGCGAAGTGATCAACAATAACTGCCTGTAAAATCGTGGGATTGTGATGTGGATTTTTACAAGAAACAGTTGCTAATGCGTAGTGATTAGCGATAACTGCTTGTAAAACCGTGGATATGTGATTGTGAATTTTACAAGGAACAGTTGTTAATGCGTAGTGATCGCTTACGGAAAAAAAAATAATGAAAGTACTGCCAGTACAGCAGTACTTTAAGTACTGCTAAACTACTGCTGTACTTATTTCGCGAGTACACACAGTACTCATAGTACTTTTAGTACAAAAATTACTGAGAAGGGATATAAGTAGGTGCCAAGTACTAGTGTAGTATGACTGAAGTATTACTTTAAATACTAGCCCTTCGGTATTATATAGTCCAAGTACTAGCTAAGACCGTATACTGCAGTACAGCTGCACATATAAAGTCCACGTTCTGCAGTATTAATAGTACTTGGACTAACACTGCAGTACAGTAGTAGTACTAATTCTGGACTTAGACTAATGCTGAAGTATTAATTTCGAGTACTAGGTCGAGTACTGCAGTACTGGCTTGAGTACTAGTACTGCAGTATTGGCTCGAGTACTAGTACTGCAGTACTGGCCCGAGTACTAGTACTGCAGTACTGGCCCGAGTACTAGTACTGCAGTACTGGCTCCGAGTACTAGTACTGCAGTATTGGCGCGAGTACTAGTACTGCAGTATTTTGCTAGTAATGTATTTTGAGTATATTTACCATGAACATGAGAGTTTTCGTACTAGAACTGTTCGAGTTACAAACTAGAATTAAGGGCATGCTGGACTCAGTGTTTTCCGTATTTAAAAAAAAAAATGAAGCCTGATATGAACGGGGGGGTGTATAATGGGTTCCTTGGACGATTTTTCATCAAATTGGTAGCTGCATGAACATGTATCTCACCAAAATCTAGTAAAATAAGCCTTTTTTGTGTTGCGAAGCGTGAGACCGTCACTTGTTTTCACTGATATCACCGACTACGCATCACAACGGCGAAAACGAATGAGATAGCACCCTCGTCAATATAATTCCACTCACATATATCGCAAAACTTGTTTATTTCACCCAACGATGAAGCCTCAGAATTGTTTCCAGAAAAAGACTGAAATTGTCGGCATGAAGAATTGGCCGCGGCCATGTTGGATCGTTTCGCGTTGCGTGTCGGGCCCGTCAGCGCTCCTTTTTCGACGCGCGGGCGCAACGGGAACCAAGCTTACAGTTGTTGCCAACCTTCGTCTCGCGCCCCTGCGTTTCACGAACCGCCGTTCCTTGTTCAGCGCTATGACAGCTGAGCGGGAATTCAAACGGAAATAATTCGAAATAATAATAGTTATAACAATGCATTGTTATTATTATCATTATTATTGTTATTATTATTATTATTATTGTTATTATTATTATTATTATTATTATTATTATTATTATTATCATTATAATTACAATTTCCGAAATAATGATAATAAGAATTATAATAATAATAATTATTATTATTATTATTTTATTATGATAGAGGATCGTTTCCGGTGGCACAACGAGACGGTTGTCAGTTAGACAACACCGCGAAATAACGTGAATAGTCAGTGAAACAGAGGAGGGGGAAGCTAAAAGTGGTGGGTGAGTGAAAGAGTGCAAACGGAAAAGGACAGGGACAATAAAAAACGGGGTGAGTGAAAAAAGGTGGCGAGAGTTCGGAGTGGAAAAAGCCGCAAGGAAAAGTGAGGTTAGACAGCGCGGAAGTCCGCGCACGCGCGTAGAAGACGGAGTGTGAGACTACGCAAGTCAGGTACCAGTGGGTATCGACGGCGATGGTAGTGACGCGGGACGACGACTCGGGAAGGGGGAAGGGGAGAGCCGGGGGAACCGGACGAGCGGGCGATTCGAACCAGCCGGACGGCACGGGGGACAAGGAGCCGAGACCGACAGAGAGTAAAGGCGCGCCGGGCCGACCGACCATGGCACAGGTGCTGGAAAGAGATGGAGCAAAGATCTCACCGGCGATAGATAAATTCCTGGTGGGCAAAAAGAGCGAGGACAAAGGGAATGAGGTAGAAGAGGAAATAGAGGAGGTGGGGAACGAAACAGACGGAGGGTCAGTAGATAAGAAAAGATCGAGATCAGAGGAGATAGAAGACCTCGAGACGGACGAGTGGGAAGAAATAGGGAGAAAAGGAGGCAAAAGACCGAATAAAAATAAGTCACCAAGAGAAAAGAAAAAACAAGAGGAAGTAAGAGAAGAAGAGACGGTAGGAAGCTTAGGCCAAAGAATGAACGGCATGAACAGCAAGATGGAGAGCATGATGGAGAACATGATGAAGTTCCTGACGAAGAAATTCGAGATACAAGAGAAAGGGATGAAGGTGATAAAAGAGGACGGAAAGGAGACCAAAAGAGAAGTAGCGGGACTAGCAAAGAAGCTAGAAGCGTCAAACGAAACATGGAGGAGAGAAAAAACGGAAATGGAAGAAAGGATCAGAAAGCTAGAGAAAGAGAAAGAGGAATGGACCGAGAGAGAAAATAAGACGAGGAGAGAGTGGGAGAGAAACATGGAAGAAAAACTAGACGCAAAGATCAAGAAACAGGGAGACAAAGAACGCGAGGAAGAAGAAAAAAGAAGAAGATGGGAAGAGAAGGTGGAAGAAAAAGCAAAAGAGGGAGGCGAGAAACAGGACGAAGGGAGGGTGAGAGGGATAGAAAGACAGCTCAGAATGTTGAATGCTGAGATAGAGAAGCAAGAGAGACAAAAGAGGAAGAGGAACGTAGTGGTCAGAGGACCTGAAATTGACAAGGCATCGAATAAGGCGGAAGTAGCACTGAGTGCTCTGAACACAGCAGCAGGAGGAACGATCGAAGTAGAAGACACACAGGTGATAGCAGGAGAGAGAGGGGGAATGGTGATAGTGAAGATTAAGACGTGGGAGGAAAAGAGAAGGGTAATGAAAGGAAAGAAAAACCTGAGCCCTAGAAAAATCTTTATAGACGACGATCTGACAAGAAGGGAGAGGGAGATACAAAAAACAATAAGGGAAAGAGCGAAGGAACTGGAGAAATCCGGACATGTAACATCCACAGATACCAGAGAATGTGGATAGACGGAAGGAGGCACGACTGGTGTGACAGATCCGGGACAATTGGACCAGTGGAAGTCGGGGAAAGACGGACAGAGCAGGGGGAAGGGGCGGGGGGGCAGTAAGAATGTTATTCTGGAATGTAGCAGGCTGCAGGAATAAAGATGAAGACTTCTGGGAATTCGTAGAGGGTTTTGACGTAGTGGGACTGACAGAAACCTGGATAGAAGAGAAAGAATGGGATAACTGGGAGAGAAGACTACCGAAGGGATGGATTTGGAAGCACCAAGCGGCGACGAGAGAGGCGGTGAGAGGGAGGGCCATGGGGGGAATACTAACGGGAGTAAGAGACGAGCTAAAAGATGAAGAAGGGGAAGAAGAGGAGAAAGAGGGACTACAGGGAAGGAATGTAAGGGTGGGGAAAGAGAGATGGAAGGTAGTAACGGTCTACAACAAAGGGGAAAAAAGAGAGAAGCTGGAAGAACTGGCCAGACAGGTGGAAGAAGTGGGAAGAAGAAACAAGCTGATAATAGGGGGCGACTTCAACGCGAGGATAGGCAGAGAGGGAGGCAGGGGAACAGAAGGAGAGGGAGGGGGGGAGGAAGGGGGGAGAAAGACAAGAGACAGCGAGAAAAACGCAGAAGGGGAGGCGCTACTAGAGGCGGCAGCGGAGAACGGATGGACGATCCTGAACGGCAACGTAAGCGGGGACGAAGAGGGGGCATACACATATATAAAAGGGACACACAAGACGGTGATTGACTACGTGATGGTGAACGAAGAGGCGTGGGAGGAAATACAGGAGTGCAGGGTGGTAGACAGGACAGAGTCAGACCACCAACCTGTGACGGTGAGAACTACAGGGGAAATAAGGACGAAAACAACAGAGGCGAAAACAAAACACACGCAGCTGTGGGGAGAAAAGGAGAAAGCAGAGTTTAAGAAAAGAATCGGGGAAGCAGAATGGGGGGCAGAAGGAAATTGGGAAGAGCTGAGGAAAGTGATAAAAGGGGCAACAGTAACAGGCACGAGGAAGGCAGAGTGGAAAACAGGGAGGAACGCGTGGTGGGACAAAGAGTGTAAAAGAGAGAAGAGGGAACTGAGAAAAATATGGAAAAGAGCAAGAAAAGGGAACACAGCAGAGGGGTACGAGGAGGCAAGGAAGAAGAGGAAGGAATACACCGAGAAGTGCGAAGAAAAGAGGAAAGAATGGAAGAGCGAAGAAGAACGGAAGCTGGAGGAGATAAACTCAGAGACGGAGGCATGGGAGTACGTCAATAAGTATAGGAAGAAAAGAGTAGGGGTGTGTGAAAAGATTCCGGAGGAAGAATGGGTAGATTTCTTTATAGAAAGCCTGGAAGGAAGCAGAGAGAGACCAGCAGACAGAGGAAACAGAGAAAGAAGAGAGGAGGCAGAAAGAAGCCAGATAACGAGAGAAGAAATAGAAGAACAAATAAAGAAGCTAAAAGAGAAGAAAGCACCAGGAGGGGATGAGATAAGAAACGAAGCCTGGATACACGGGGGGAAGAAAGTAGGGGATAAACTGTGGGAGGTAATAAAAAAGACATGGGAAGGAGAAGGGTACCCCCAGGAATGGAGAGACGGGGTAATAGTTCCAATATACAAGAGAGGGAACAAAGACGAAGCGAAGAACTACAGAGGGGTAACACTCACCTGTACAGCATACAAGGTGTACACGTCAATAATAAATAAGAGGATAATAAAGGAGGTGGAGGAGAGAGGGAAGTTCGGAGAGACGCAGGCGGGATTCAGAAGGGGGAGAGGGACAATAGACAATATATATATCCTGAACCAGGTGATACAGAGGAGGATAACGAAGCCAAAGGGGAAAGTCTTCTTAGTCTTCATAGATCTAAAGGCAGCATTTGACAAACTGGATAGAGAGGTGCTATGGAAGGCGATGGAAGAGAGAGAGGTTAGCGAGGAACTTATCGAAAAAGTGAAAGAGATATATGAGGAAACTAGGTGCAGAGTAAGAACGGGAGACACGATGTCAGAAGGGTTCTGGGTGGAAAAAGGGGTGAGACAGGGGTGCCCCCTGAGTCCGACATTATTCAATATATACATAGCGGACCTGGAAGAGACGATGAAGAGGGGGCAAGACGGGGGAGTAGTAATAGGAAATGAAAAGATTTGGACCCTAGGATACGCCGACGACATAGTGCTGATGGCGGAAACGGAGGAAGAAATGAAACAAATGATAAAGAGAGGAGAAAGGTACTTCGAGAGGAAGAAGCTGACAGTGAACACGGAGAAAACAAAAGTGATGATCTGCAGTAAGGGAGGAGGAAGAAGGAGAGAAATGGAGTGGAAATGGGGAGGAAGAGAACTGGAGGAGACCAAGACGATGGACTATCTGGGATTCAGATTCAAAAGGAACGGAGGGCAGGAGGAGCACATAAAAGAGAGGGTAAGAAAAGCGAACCTGGCAATGGGAAAAATCTGGAGCATCGGAGAGAGAAATTTTGCAGGAGACATTAGATGGAGGATTAAACTGTACGACGCGATCATAAAAAGCATCATGCTGTACGGGGTGGAGATATGGGGATGGAAAGAGAGGGAAGAGATAGAAAGAACACAAGACAAGTACCTAAGGTGGATCCTGGGACTGGAGAGAACAACACCAGGATACGTAATAAGGGAGGAACTAAAAAGAGAGAAAATAAGCGTGACAACAGGAAGCAGAGCAATCGGATTTGAGGAGAAGATAAACGGAGACCCAACAAAGAAGCTATTAAGAGAGTGCCGGAGAGACATAAGAAGGGATGAGAGAAGAAACGAAAGAACGAAGTGGGCAGAGGAAAGAGAGGGGTACTTGAACAGATGCGGAATTAGTTCGATGTGGGTAGAGATGGGAAGGGAAGACGGAAGGGCGACGAAAGAACAAATAGAGAGAAGAGACAGAGAAATACAGGAGCAAGAAAGAAGAACGAGGATCCAGGAATCAAGAAGTGCGCCGAGGTACAAACACATAATGACGGAAAGGACGATACCGGAATACATTAGAAACAAGAAAGGAAGGAAAGACAGAGGGGTGAAAACAGTAGCGAGGCTGAGGTGCGGAAATGAAGAAAGAAGAAACAATTACTGGCTGAGAGAAGAAGAAAGAAAATGCAGGATATGTAACAGAGAAGAAGAATCGCTGGAACACTTGACCGAAAACTGCACGGAAAGCCTGAGATGGACCGAGGGCATCGAGAGACTGCTGGGTGAGAGCGGAAGGGGCGTTGAATGGGGCAAGAGGTTAGAGATTGATTGATTGATTGATGAATGAATTTATTGCCCAGGGTTGAACAAAAGGTGCAGCAAGCTGCAAGAACAAGCATATGTACTTAATAAGTAACAAACAGTGGTGAGACTTAGATTAGATATGGCAGATAATACTATAGATATATAAGATTATAGCAGGTGCTCCTTCTCATAGCAAGGACTGAAGGAGCTTGGACATTGATAAGGTGGGGCGCTAGCGTGACCTGCCAGCCACAATAGATAAAGTAGGGTTGGTACTTAACTAAATGTAGGTATTTTGTAGTAGGTTGGATCGGCTATCTTCATAGAGAGAGAGAGGCGAGAGGCAAAGCTGAGGCTAGAAGCGGCGCAGGGGCAAGGGGAGGGCGCACAGTGGTCCCAAATCCCAATCTTCGGTCAAAAATAGAAGGTATCGTGTAATCGCTACAAAATTCGGTATTCGGGGGTTTTCGAGGTCACTGAACACGAATCTGAAGTCAAATTTTCAAAAAACAAGATGGCGGCCCAAAAACGGCGGAAAATTTTCTTAAAAATTCAATCAATCTTCACGGAATTCGGTATTCGGGGGTTTTCGAGGTCACTGAACACGAATCCGAAGTCAAATTTTCAAAAAACAAGATGGCGGCCCAAAAACGGCGGAAAATTTTCTTAAAAATTCAATCAATCTTCACGGAATTCGGTATTCGGGGGTTTTCCAGATCGCTGAACACGAATCTCTTTTTAAAGAACAGAATATGCTGGATATGTGGGATATAGTAGATAGGTAAAGTATTGAAATAAACAATAACAATTCCGAGTATATTCACTCATGTAATGAAAAATTACATTAAATACAAACAGTTAATAAAAAACATCTTTTTTAAGTTGGTAAAATTAATCGCTATCTGTAGTCGCAGCATAGCTTTCGTCATCACTATCGCTATAGTCACTAGATGAAACTTCTTCATTATTGTGAACACTCGCTGACTTCAACAACGCAACTGCTTCGCGCGATAAGGATTTGGTTGCCTTTGCTGGCAGCTTACGTAAACTGGAAATGACAGGGTCGGACGAAACCAAAAGCCGCGAGAAAACATCTTCCATATTTTCCTTCCTACTACATTTTCTTGCAAAATCTTGTCGGAATGATTTTATGTATTTATTACAAGCTTCCTGGGCTTCTTCTGACATCTGCCCTATTGGCAGCATCGACAATTGTAGTATTTTTGCCCCGTGAATTAACAGTTTGTGTACAGTAGTGGGCATATAATACCAACCATATAATAGCACGAATCTACGGGCTGTAGCAACAGCGTATTCTTCAAACTTCTGTACATTTATCTCAAAACCGCACGATATCACTTGTAAGATTACGTGGAATCTTTTTATTAGGTCCTCATCTAGTCCCGTAATAGATGCAGAAACGCTTGAATTTTGAAAAAAACGACGAGCGGTATTCCCGTCGTTCGTGCTACCAAAACCTTGTTTTGGCTGATCAATTAAAAGGCCCAATTTCTCCCGGAAACCCTTTTGTATAGTTTTTTTACGATCCTCGATGCTTTTCTTATTCGAGGACCACTTTTCAATTTCTAATTTGTACGAAATATGTAAAAGGCACTCAAAAAACCGAATCCAGGCGTGCAGGGAAGATATTCCGTACTGTAAATGCTCTTCGTTTATCTTTTGCTTCAACATCTTGTCGATGTTGTTAAACTCTTTTGATGTACTGCCGCAAAGATAGCATCGTTGAGAAGATGTAGTAGATGTGATTGAGTTACAAACTTTTCCATCGACCATTGTTAGCGCTAATTTGTAGGTCACATTCATTTCTCTTCCATTAACAATTGTATGAAAAGATTGGAGCTGGTTTATTTGTTCTTGGATACCGTTCACTTCAGCTCGCGTTCCTTCCGCAGTCTCTTTCAAGAACTCAATTTTTATCGGTCTACAAAATCGGGGGGATGAGGGTCGCGGATTTTGCCAAATAATAATATCTTTGTTGTTTACCTCATCAATAAACATGAGCTGCAGTGGCACAAGCAAAGTAAAAAAAATTGTCGCATCCGATTTATCTCTATCGTCATTGCTAAATTTTTGTTTAAAAGTGCTTTGCCCGGATGTTCCATCGCATCCCCATTTGCAAATCAAATTCAATTCAGAAATTTTATCGGATGAGAGGCAAGTCAAAACGTCTTCTTGCACTGACAATATGCGACTCGCTGTGTGATCTAACAGTGCTTGAAGCTTCACTTCAGCCCTACTTTCAGTTATGTTTATATCATCTTTAGACGGATAACATTTTTTTTTTGCCTGCAGCACACATTTGTAAGATGGATATATTTTAGAGTTAAGTTCTAGCGCCCCGGAACGTATTCCCTGATACGTATGTTTGGACATATGATACTCAATCATTAGAGACAGAGCAGCATCATCGGAATAACAATCTGCTGAAACAGTACGTAAAGATTGCCTGTATTTCGAAGCTCTAGTAGGACTACCCACGATGACATCTTGAATTACTTTTGCGGCATCTAATTTTCCTTCAGCTCGAAGATTCAACTCAGTGGCAAGCTCTTCGGTACTGGACTGATTACGTATATTTTCGATTTTTCTTCGTTTAGTCCGTTCGCCCGAGTTCTCAAAGCTTTTCGTAGGGCGTCCACGACCGCGAACTGCAGGTGATTCTTCTTTTTCTATAGAGTTCCCGACCTCATTGTTCCCGAAGACGACGAATGTGCTCAACCAATCCCTATTTTTCTTCAGAAACACAGCCTCGGTCCTGCTAGCTTTTTGCCACCTATGTCGCATTTCGTGTGATAATTTACGAATCGTTTGCTTCTCAGTCTTCGATAACGTGTACGAGGAGAATAGTTTTGCAGATAAATGATTCTCGATGACTTCATGAACTTCGTTTGCATTGTCGTTCAAATGCTCACTAACCAAGCGAAATATTTCTTCTCTGGTGTACCGCACTTCACTGTGTGTCTGAGAGCCTAGAAAAAAATAATTCAGTATTGAAATAACAATATATAATTTCAAAGAATTAATAATAATACTAGAACACTGTAAACAATACAATAATAAAATTGAGATCAACATTTTTCGGCAACAAATTTGGAAGAAATAATTCCTTGACTTCGTGCGGCGCGCCACGCGCCGTGCCGCCCCGCCGAGCCTGAGATCAATTCCAGCGTCTATTTATAAAAAAAAATTCACCAAAACGACAAAGGCAGTCGTAGGCAGCTAATATTTGGTAACATCATACTCAAGACTCTAAAGAATAATGTGATACTTGGCTGGTTACTGAATTCTATTGAATTATTAACTTTTAGTCGATGTGAACATTTTTTTTTCGCCGCAGGCACGCGAATACACAGTAGATGTTTACATTTTTTGTTGCTCGGTGTGGGTTTGACATGAAAAACTGTACTAATATAGAAAATGTACTTACTTCCAGGAGAAGATTCCATTTTGTAGAATTGCAATAGCTGAATTCTACTCGAAGTTATTTCACTTTTAACACAGCCGAAGTTTTAGAGCGTAGCGCACGACCGACGCTACCTGCTCGCGCGCTCGGTTACGAATGAGATCCCAACGGCTAAATGCAACACCTGCAACCTACCGACCCTTGAAAGGGTTCCCCGAAATACCCCTCTACCTGACCCAATACTTAGAATTCCTTAAATAGAAACTTCATTTCTCGATTTTTGTCAAGCGATTTGGGATTTGGGACCACTGTGGGGCGGGCTGCCGCGTGAGCCGAGAGGATGACTCCTCACTAGGCAGCTCGGACGGACGACGAGGGGACCGGGTGGGGACTGGCGAGGAAGCGGATAGAAAGTAATCCGGAGTCGGAGGTATTAAGATGGGGTAACTGAGAATTGATATGGGATATTTTATTGTGATATTATTTGTGATATTAGTTGAGTTTAGTATTTTGAGATTATTATTTTGAGTTTAATATTTTGAGTTGGTATTTTGAGTTTATATTATGAGTTTATTATTCTGAGTATTATTAGGAGGGTAGTACTGTGAGTAGTTAAGATGAGAGGAAAGATGAGGAAATATAGTAGGGAGAATGGAAATACTTAAGAGGAATTAAGTAGAATGAAGTATATTATAATTATTATAAGTTAAATAAATATAAGGAAGATAAAGGAAATGTAAAAAATGTAATGGAAAGGGCTGATGCCGAAGGCAAGCCTGAAATAAACAAATACTACTATATTTTATTATGATAATAACGATTATTATAATGATTATTATTATTATCATTGTTTTGATTTGGAAGAAGTTTATTTTGTATATTAGGAAGAATGTATAGTATAGAGAAGAAAAAGAAAACTAAGCCCTACTGAAAAAGTTCACGTCATAAATGTCATGAAAAAGTAGGTAATTAACCATGTGGTAAATCGTATGCTGTTATGAAAGATTTCAGGTTTACATTTATCACCTGATTTATTATATGATTTATCATGTGATTTCTTACATGGGTCTACTTTTTTTGTGTAAAATGCATACTTAATTTTATAATTTATCATATGATTTCTTACATGATGATACTTTACGATGGAAGAAGAAAAAAAAGTTGAACTTGGGCTGGGATCGAACCGACGACCATCGGATTCGGAAGCAGACACGCTACCGACCGCGCTACGACGCTTCATATGATATGTATACAGTCTTAGGCTGGATTTTCATTGGCAGTATTTTGACGCGCGTCAAAACGCCGCAGCAGTGAAACGCCGCAGCAGCGAAATACTGCCAATGAAAACGTTACTGCAGCGGCAGCAAAACGACGCGCGTCCAGCGCCTACGGTATGGTCACGTGATTCGTCCGAGGTTCTCATTTGCGTGTATATACCGGTGAAATTCGTGCCGGGCATCAACCGAGAGCTACAAGTGGAAGGGGATGGGGGAGAAAATAAATGTGCAAGGTAAGACGTCAATTCAATGTTTATCACAATTTTGTCAGGCCATAATGCATGGCCCCATCCCCTTCCACTTGTAGCTCTCGGTTGATGCCCGGCACGAATTTCACCGGTATATACACGCAAATGAGAACCTCGGACGAATCACGTGACCATACCGTAGGCGCTGGACGCGCGTCGTTTTGCTGCCGCTGCAGTAACGTTTTCATTGGCAGTATTTCGCTGCTGCGGCGTTTCACTGCTGCGGCGTTTTGACGCGCGTCAAAATACTGCCAATGAAAATCCAGCTTTAGACTTATCAACCTCGGCCGATACAAAGGAACTTGAATTCAACTTCCAATCACATCAAAGGTATAAACCAAAACCTGTGACTATCTTACATCAGAGGGCGTAGCTCAGACGGTAGCGTGTCTCCTTCCGAACTCGACGGCCGTCGGTTCGATCCCAGCCCAGGTTCAACTTTTTTTTCTTCTTCCATCGTAAAATATCATCATGTAAGAAATCATATGATAAATTATAAAATTAAGTATGCATTTTACACAAAAAAAGTAGACCCATGTAAGAAATCACATGATAAATGATATGATAAATCAGGTAATAAATGTGAACCTGAAATCTTTCATAACAGCATACGATTTACCACATAATTAATTACCTACTTTTTCATGACATTTATGACGTGAACTTTTTCAGTAGGGAGGATAAGTTTAAATGTAAGAAATGAAGTATGGAAGATAATAGTAAAGATGTAAGAAAAATTGTAAACGCCGAAAGGCAATGCAAGTGGCATAATAAATAATATCATACATATTATTATCATTGAAAAAAATTTACTCGAAAGTGGTGACATTTGTAAATGAAAATGAAAACGTGTGCGCCATTTTTTTTTCTTCTCTTGAAAATGTGAAAATCGGAATTTCCATTTGTTCCAAAATAATAATAAAAAAAATTATTATTATTATACATTATAAATAATGATCATTATAATTGAAAAAAATTTACTCGAAGGTGGTGAAATTTGTAAATGGAAATGAAAAGGTATGCTCCATTTTTTTTTCTTTCTCCACAAACACTCTAAAATCCTGCGAAACGCACAGAATAATCAAAATTCCGGATCTTTTGAGGAATTTTCAACTTTCATCGTGAAAGAATTATATCAAGGCAGAGGTGTAAAGTCCGATATACGCCATTTATTATTATTGTTATTATTATTACTATTATTATTATTATTATTATTATTTAGGAAAAAATTAAAATCCCGATTTTCACAACATGTTCAATATTAAAAAATAATAATAATAATAATAAAGGGCGTATACGACTTTACACCTCTGCCTTGTCTAATTTTTTTATGATGATATACTTGAAAATTCCTCAAAAGATCCGGAATTTTGATTATTCTGTGCGTTTCGCAGGATGTTAGAGTGTTTGTGGAGAAAGAAAAAAAAATGGAGCATACGTTTTCATTTCCATTTACAAATTTCACCACCTTCGAGTAAATTTTTTTCAATTATAATGATCATTATTTATAATGTATAATAATAATAATTATTTTTATTATTATTTTGAAAAAAATGGAAATTCCGATTTTCACATTTTCAAGAGAAGAAAAAAAAATGGCGCATACGTTTTCATTTTCATTCACAAATTTCACCACTTTCGAGTAAATTTTTTGCAATGATAATAATAATTATTATCATATTGTTATTATCATAATGATAATTATTATCATAATAATATTTGTTATTATTATCAATATTATTATTATTATTATTATTATTATTTTGGAAAGATATTGAAATTCCGATTTCCACGAAATTGTCAAGATGTAAAAAAAAAAAAAATGGCGCACACGTTTTCATTTTCATTCACAAATGTCACCACTTTCGAGTAAATTTTTTTCAATGATAATAATAATAATCATTATAATAATTGTTATTATCATAATAAAATGATAATAATAATTATTATTATTATAATTCTTATTATCATTATTTCGGAAATTGTAATTATAATGATAATAATAATAATAATAATAATAATAATAATAATAATAATAATAATAATAATAATAATAACAATAATAATGATAATAATAACAATGCATTGTTATAACTATTATTATTCCGAATTATTTCCGTTCGAATTCCCGCTCAGCTGTCATAGCGCTGAACAAGGAACGGCGGTTCGTGAAACGCAGGGGCGCGAGACGAAGGTTGGCAACAACTGTAAGCTTGGTTCCCGTTGCGCCCGCGCGTCGAAAAAGGAGCGCTGACGGGCCCGACACGCAACGCGAAACGATCCAACATGGCCGCGGCCAATTCTTCATGCCGAAAATTTCAGTCTTTTTCTGGAAACAATTCTGAGGCTTCATCGTTGGGTGAAATGAACAAGTTTTGCGATATATGTGAGTGGAATTATATTCACGAGGGCAGTGGCGTAACTATGTCTGTGTGGGCCCGTGTGCAATTATTCAATCTGGGCCCCCTTACATACCCACATTTTTTAATGCAATCACATTTCCGTCATCCAACCTAACAATAAGAATTTTAGTCTGCGCTACAAAATGAAATTATAGAACTTTTGGGAAACAAAGTGAAGAATATTTTGATAAGTGAAATTAATGACTCTCCGGGTTTCTCAATCATAATTGACAGTACACAAGACGTATCTAAAATCGACCAGGTTAGCATAATGGTTCGATTCGTGAAGCTTTCAAAAGAATGTGAAACTATTTCTGAAATTGAAATTAAAGAAGTCTTCTTAGGCTTTGTAACAACAGACGACCAAAAAGCAGAAACACTCGAAACTTTAATTTTAAAATTCATGGAAGAAAATGATTTAAGTCTGGATAAACTTCGCGGTCAAGCATACGACGGTGCAGCTAATATGAGTGGTGCTTACAACGGTTTACAAGCACGAATTCTTAAAAGGCAACCAAAAGCTGCGTATATTCACTGTTCTGCCCACAACCTGAATTTGGTTATTAATGACGCGGTATCTTCAGTTTTGGAAGTAAGAAAATTTTACGACTTCGTGGAAACAGTCTACGTATTTTTCGGACATAGCATTAAAAGGTGGGCCCTATTAATGTCTGTCGTCGAAAGTAAAAATCATACGCTGAAGCGTTTGTGCCCTACCCGATGGTCTTCACGTAACAATGCGATATTTTCGTTGCGATTTCATTTTAAAGATATCTTGAAAGCGCTGACTAAAATTATTCTCATTTCTGAAAACGCACTCGAAAGAAATGACTCAGTAAACATAAAAAATAAAATGGAAAATTTTGAAACGGTACTTCATATCGTGATACAATCCGAAATCTTGAATACGTTAGATGTCGTATCCCAATTACTGCAAACCCCAAATTACGACTTACAAAAAGCATGCGATCGATTGAAAAATGCGTACGACAAAATGTTAGCATTACGAGGTGATTTTAACTCAGTTAGAACGGCTGCTGCAGAGCTGGCAGAGTCATGGAACATAGAAGTCAAATACGAGAATAAAAGAACTCGTAGAATCAAAAAGAGATTCGATGAACTTTGCAGCGATGAACGATTAGTAAATGCCGAAAAAAATTTCAAAATTGAAGTGTATAAAGCCACTTTGGATATCATTATCCGTCAGTTGAATGACCGTTTCACAGGAATAAATAATGTGGTCAGTCTGTTCACTTCAATTTTGCCACAAACGTTACGATCAGCTTCTGACGAAGAATTGATAAAACTCGGCATGCCGTTATCAATCAAATATCCGTCTGATTTATCATCTAACTTTTGTCAACAGCTCATATCGTTTAGAGCTACTTTCAGAAAGGAGTTAGAAAAAATAAACTCGGTATACGAGTTAGCTAGATTCTTGATTATTGAGTACCAACTTTTGAACACATCCTTTACAGATTTGTGTTCAGCTCTGATTTTGTTTTTGACTCTGCCGGTTGCAACATCTAGTGCGGAACGGTCGTTTTCTAAACTGAGAATGATAAAAAATTATTTAAGGAGCACCATGGCTCAAACAAGGCTGACAAGCCTGGCTATACTTTCTATCGAAAGTAAAGTAGCGCAGGAAATGGATGTAAAAAATGTAATTGAAACCTTTGCTTCCCTGAAAGCACGAAAGATGAATTTCCGTTGAACGGAAAAATTCATCAATTAGATTTTAAGTTCGATTCTGCTTAATACTGTATGGAAATAAAAAGTTGAAATAAATTTTAAAGAAAGATGTAAAGATTTTTTCTCATTTTATCCTCGGTTGTCTTGGCCTGCAGTCAATTTTTTTTCTCTTCGAAGCGTGGGCCGTGGGCCCCTGGCTTCCATGGGCCCGTGTTTTGTGCACACCTAAAACCCCCGGTAGTTACGCCACTGCACGAGGGTGCTATCTTATTCGTTTTCGCCGTTGTGATGCGTAGTCGGTGATATCAGTGAAAACAAGTGACGGTCTCACGCTTCGCAACACAAAAAAGGCTTATTTTACTCGATTTTGGTGAGATACACGTTCATGCAGCTACCAATTTGATGAAAAATCGTCCAAGGAACCCATTAAACACCCCCCGTTCATATCAGGCTTCATTATTTTTTAAATACGGAAAAGACTGAGTCCAGCATGCCCTTAAGAAAACAACTCTTCGAAAACCTTTAAGAAAACCTTCTATTGTTTACTTGATGAACACTTTTCTATTTGTCGCCGCGTTATCGCACTTGCGTCTAGCTAACGTTTTGAAGGTTTCTTCGGGTTTAGCGAACTCGGGAAACTTGCCCTTGACGTAATCTGAAATACAAAATAGTATAATTTACTATTGAAGTTTTTTTATCATAATATGCATCGGTAATTAGCAGGCGGCAGTGGGTGAGAATCAAAAAAATATATATATAATTATAACTTTACGTAACCGAAGTCCGGAAACAATAATATTTCATCTTAGAACTGTTTGATTCATTGACAATAAAGTTTTCACAACTGGTGAATCTTTGATAAAAAAGAAGCATGTGATTATGAAGTCTTAACTGTGATAACTAGTCAATCAATAGAACCCCAAACATGTTAACAACGTTGCAAAAATTCGAAGTATAGTATATGATGTTTTGAATATACTAGTGAAAATTTTAGTTCCAACTTTCTGGCTCAACGGTTTCAAACACAAAGACGAATATTTATAGCAATCAATCACCCAGACATGCAGAAAGTCGCTGTGGATCAAGCTTTTTCTTTGCTGCTTTAGTTTGATCAAAATTGGCTGCCGAACCAGTCAAGGAACTCGTAGCCAATTCTTCCATACTAAAGAGAGCCCCCATAATACTGTTGGAAAGTGTTCGGAAGTTTCCATGGTTACATGCAAGTAGCCTTATCTTTTCTAGGCATACACCGGGACCCAGTTCGACCTGCAAATAGATCAAAGAAATAAATAAATGTAGAGTATTTACAACAACTTGTTCGAGCCGATTGCCCGGTCTCAGTATATGAGTGCCATCTCGCTCTCACTCTCGCAGGAGCTCCCTGAACCCAGCAGTCGTACCAGCCTGGTGGATCGAGTAGCCTTATGGTGCGGGCGGTGCGGAGCAGGGAGTTGCGTGGGAGGAGAGGGAAAAGCTTCACCTTTTGAGTAGTAATCTCCTTTAGTCTCACCTGTACATTTTCACCACACACATCAGTTAAATAAAGCCGTGATATTTTTAATATAAGAGGCACGCGTACTGCTCACTTTGGACCCTGCCTTTCAGTCATAACATCCTTATCCTTCAGCTTTTATAATTTTCTCACAGTTTACGCATTTGCGGGGAAAAGAGTGAACATTTTTGGTCCTTGGAGCCGGATAAGGACGTGACTAACTACGGGTCTTGTACCGTGCGGCTATACAAACAAGTGAGACTTCGTTACAAACACAAACGTGTGATCTAGTGGTGTACAAAGTTCCTCGGCTGTTAAAGACTTCCGGGACTCATAAGTGCTGTGCATCGGTTGAACTTTTTCGTATGTGCACGCAGCAGTCTAAAGGAATTGGCGGTATCACCAGATCGTAAGACTTTCTCATTCTCTTTGTCAATCCTATACTCGCCTGTTGCGGGAATCGTCATACTGAGCTCGCTGTTACTAACCGCGAGATCAAGCGTTTTGTTTTGATTCACTATCAACAGAGCGACGGCTGTCTCTGTTAGTGTATGTGCGCCGATCCTTGCATGGACTTTGAACTCGCCTAACGCCGGTCCGATTTACGTAACATAACTCAACGCCGGGTACCTTCGCAACTATACGGTCGTCGCCGGGTGAATATTGTTAAATCTCGTCGAGATTCGCGCGGCGCCGCGCCATGGCTACGGTAGAAGACCTCATCGCAGATCAAGACGAAGTAGTGAGCTGGATCGATCGATATTGGTCTAATACTTTAAAATTAGGTCAAGAAAATCTCACTATCCCGGTCTTACAACACCGACTAGCCAAACTCGACGAGTACTGGTCCGACTTCGTAGCTCGTCATCGAAAAGTACGGCGAAACAAGGACGCAGCGAACAGCGCGTACCTTAAAAATGACGTATTCACGAGTACAGAAGCGCGATATTCCGCAATTTCAGTACTAATTGTGAAGGCTATACAGGCGCTGACCCCAGAACCTCAACCACCACCGCAAGCGAACAGTACTGCGATTGAACTCGTGTCGCTAGCGGGACAACCCGCGACACAAAAACGAGTTCACCTTCCCAAAATAGAATTGCCCAAGTTCGACGGTGATTTGTTGAACTGGGAGAACTTCAAGGGTCTCTTTAAAGCTCTCATTCACGACGAAAAGGAGATCCCTAACGTCCTCAAGCTTCAGTATTTG
This sequence comes from Euura lappo, assembly GCA_018257835.1. NCBI lineage: Eukaryota > Metazoa > Arthropoda > Insecta > Hymenoptera > Tenthredinidae > Euura > Euura lappo. Next base: position 112,604 of record JAEUYN010001492.1, read on the forward strand.
AAGTTTAGTTTAGTTTAGTTTTTTTTTTAAGTTTTTTTTTTTAAGTTTTTTTTTTAAGTTTTTTTTTTTAGTTTTTATGACCAGCCTTAGCGGTGAAGCCGCGGACTTACTGATGAACGTAGCGATTACCGATGCGGGGTACGACGGTGCGTGGAAAGATCTCCTTAATACTTATGAGAACGAGCATTTACTCCTGTTTAAATACATGCGAAACGTCGTAAACTGTCCACCGGTTGTCAAACAATCAGCTGGCGAACTCAAACGCTTATTAACTACGGTTAGACAGTCCAAGCGCGCGTTCGAAGCTCTTAAGCGACCTGTTTCTCACTGGAGTGATTGGCTACTATTCCTGACGGTCGAAAAGTTGAACTCATCTTCGCGAATCGATTGGCAAACTTCACTGATTAACAGTCGACAAATACCAACCTTCGAAACCCTAGTCGACTTCCTCGAAAACCGAATCCAAGCGTTAGAAGCGACGTACACCAAGGATTCCAGGGCTCAGCCTTCGCCCAGCAAAGACTCCAACGGTGGAGCAAAAAAGAAATCGGGCACATCAGCGTGCCACGTTACTACGTCCGAGAACAAAGGTAAGCCGGCACACAAGTGTCCGCTCTGCAAGCAGGGACACTCGCTAGGCTACTGCTTCAAGTTCAAAAAACTGTCGTTCTCTCAACGGAAGGACGAAGCCAGAAAATTGGGAGCTTGTCTCAACTGCCTTCACACCGACCATGAGAGCAACAAATGCGCCTCCAAGTACAGGTGCACTGCGTGTAACGGAAAGCATCATACCCTGGTGCACAGCGCGATGACCTCTGCCGTTGAATCCGGTGATCACTCTCCGGCTACCGCCGATACTGGGTCAACCTCTGGAGAGAGAGCAGAAGGGTCGTCAACAGGCGACGTAGCTTGCCTCACCGTTCAAACCCGCCGCGTCGTCCTTCTAGCCACTGCCCGCGTGCAGCTAGAAGCTCCGACGGTAGTCTAATCACAGTACGCGCCCTGCTCGATACGGCGTCGGAATCCTCATTCATAACTGAATGGGCCGCGCAGACACTGCGACTACCAAGACGAGATGTTTCGGTGCCGATCTCGGGACTTCAGGGTACCGCCACCGGGTCAGCGCGCAGCGAGGTGAGACTCCACCTCCGCTCAATGCGATCCAGAACCTTCAGCCTACCCCTGCATGCCTTCGTACTAAGGACGCTCAGTATGATGCATGACAAACCCACTCAAAGCGCCTACTCGCAGGCAGCACGCGTATACCGCCTACCCATTGGCAACCCGCGACACATAGCCTATGACGTAGCCACTGAGCGACGATCGATACACGCTCGATTGACCGCTGACCCCGCGCGCTTACCTCGTCTACAACAGGTGACTCACCGTTTCAACAATACGTGGCGCTTATGCAGAATCCTCAAGGATCCCACGTGACCTTCTCTCGCTAAAAGGATTAACCCGAAATCAGAATATAATACCTCAGTTTCTAACGGTAAATCACGCTACCCGTCATTCGACACGTGTAATCATAGATGGCAATAGTAATAGCGCAGCATGTAAATTCAGAGATTCAGATGAAAAAATGCACGAAAACTAAGATAACGAAGGACATTTTCAATGCATCAGCTGCTTGCGTTACATGCAAGATCTGTAGATTTTATACTATTATATTATATTTTTTTATAGATATAGTATTTAATATTATGTAGTTATGATCATATTATTATTGTACGATATTGTTATTACTACAATTAATCCCTGATTGTAAATTTTGTATTTTTTTCGTGGTAGTCTTATACATCATACGGTATTTGGCCATGTACTTCCTCAGGTACGTATGTATCAAGTTCAGGTAATATTATTTGGATCGAAAAATCTGTACACATCTCAACGATGCTCACAAAGTAGACACCAGCACAGGAACTTACGAATTTCAGTGACGCACGAAATTTTTTTTTCTCGATATGAAGCAGTGTTTTAGCATCGATGAAACTCATAGGATATATCCGTCGTATTACCCCACATATTGTGTAAAATTTTTGAGGAAATAAAAAAATCACTTTTCGAGAAAAACGGGTTTCCCTAATTTTCGAAAAATGAACGTCATTCAGTCAATTTTCGAAAATCCTCAAATTTTTCTTCGAATTCCAAAAGAGTGCGAACAACCCTACAAAATGAGACCAAGATGAAGTATTTGCGATGATCCGTTCCGCAGATATAGCGTTATTAAGAAAAAAAGTGTTCCCTTTCCAAGAACTTTGGTAGCGCACGATTTAATGTTCAAATAGCCGTAACTTCGTAGCAAGATTTTTTTTCCAAAACAAAAAAATACGGGTCATTTTTTTTTCGTCGAACAACAACATATTTCAATTTGAAAAAATTCCGTGAAATCACGATTTCCATTTTAGCCTTGCCTGCCCGATTTGAGATGGATTCGGTCAGTAATGCATATAATCAAATAGTATATTACACTACAAGGGCCGAAAGTTGAAAATTCCTGCACTGCGCGTGATGATGCCCGAGGCGAAGCCGAGTCACAACTTTGCGTGTTAGGATAGGAGCGCTATGACGTCACAAGTGCGCTAGACGCACTTGCACTTGCCAATTGGAACACATCCCATCCCTTTGATGTGTGCAATCACGGTTACTCATGTTCACTTTCACTAGAAACTCGTCTGAACACTGCAAAACGCTAAACAAATGCTGCTATAAACTGGTATGCCGCAGTATGTCGCTCAACAAACGCAATAATCATCGGAAATCACCGGTCGAGTTACTATATTCGACACATAATCACACATAACCTTTCAATGCTCAAAAGAGGTTATGTTCATTTGAAAATAACGCGGCAAATTGTAGCCAATTGGTGCTGTGTGCGTGAAGTAATTGATATAGGATTTGGTAGTCTGCGTGTCGCGCTCAACGCCATCTTTTAGTCGTGACGCGAAAAGTTTTGCTCCGTGTTTTTCCATTTACGCTTGGTGGCCCTGGCCGAGCGGACCAGCTGATCGTTAGGCGTAGTTTTGTCAGAAAACTCTTGCAAAATTAATAACGTGGAAACTATAGGTCCTACGATATCGGTTCCCGCTTCGAATTTGTAAATGATTTTCTCCCCTACAACGTGGTATTTTTGTTTTTCCAATCCGACAAGTGACATTGGAACAGTGCATGATTTTGGCGGTACTGCCCAAAATATTGATAGTTTTTTATTAATTTCAACAATTTACTGTCTAGAGACACTGTCTTGTTTTTGATATGCTGTTCGGGGGATTTTTCCGCGTCGATTGATATATGTATAATTCATCCAGTCTTGAATTATTTTTGGGTGACTAAGTGACAAAACTCGAAGCGGGCGTCTCGTGTATTGGGTATCGGTGTGTGCGAGTAAGTTTTCGCTCCCGCTGTCACAGAGGGCGTGCGTGTATTTCTACGAATGCATGAAAGTTAGGCTTTCTGCTTCGATACCGATGCCGGAAGTACGTACTTTTGACCGAGGTATAAAGAAAAATATATTAATATTATATGGATATTGATTGGACGAATTAGTAACAAAGCGGAATTAGTATTATGAACCACAATTAGTTCCTCTCCCTTAGTTCCCACAGCTAGTTCCCTTTCTGGTTTTGATTCATCGTGAAACTGATCCTGATTCTCTTTATCCATTTTCTATGAAACGCGATATTTAAATATTCATTATATATACTGTCAGTAACAGTGGATGATGGGCGGTTGGTTTAGCGAAGATCACTGTAGAGTTAACTGTAGAGTTAAATTTTATGGTTAGGTTAAGGTTAAGAGTATTCAAGGAAATATTATAATGTTTATGAACCATCTGAAAAAAATCAATGAGACTAATTCGCTGTCCACGAATCAAGTCAACAAACATCAGAATATTCCCTTTAATATTCTTAACCTTACCTAACCATAAAATGTAACACTCCGACCGGCCCTCTCTTCCATATTACTTAGGAAATGCTATAGAAAAACCTGGATACGAAAGAAGATTCGCGCTATTATCAATACGCAACCCCATCCGGATAAATTCACATTACACGTAATTCAAATTACAAATGCTGAAATTTGTGTGCACATGACAGTTCTTTCGCGCGCGTAAACTCGTCTCCAGTCTCGTTTGGCTAAGACCAACCCGAAAAGTGTCGACTTGAACCGAGTTCCCCCGAGCTGTCTCGTTTGGCTACTACCCACGAAGAGTGTCCGTACGGCATTACCCCGCTCTCCCTACTCTCCCCTGCCCCATCGTGACATGACGTCAGCGTGACGGCCCAGTCTCATTCACAGCCCAGTAAAATAATTTTGCAACGCGCGCCTAAAGAAGTTTTCACTTCAAAAATGGTTCTCCAAACACTTGATTATTGATTCAAACTATCAAACAGTATGTACTCTGTTTTGTGCCAGAAGTGCAATACTACTTTTTAACTTCCCGTTTCTCTGTTTTCAGAGAAAAAAGGAAGTTATTGTGATCACCCCGAAAATGAAAATTTGAGTTTTCACTAAATCTTCACGTTTCGAGGTCCAAAGAATCACCTCCGACTATTTTAAGTTTGACGTCTGTATGTGTGTGTGTGTGTGTGTGTATGTGCGTGACCACATTTTTGTCCGCGCGATATCTCGAGAACGCGTGGTCGGATTTCGATCAACTTGGGCTCAATCGACGGGGCTTTTTTTAACTTAGAACTGATTAGATTTTGGCTTCGATCGGATTAGTACTTTTTGAACTATTCAAATAACAAAATTCTAAAACATGCAACAAAAATGACGATATCTTGAGAACGAATCAACGGATTTCAATGAAATTTGGTACCATATGGTTTTTTTGATCGCTGATCACGAATCTGAAGTCAGTTTTGCAAAATTTTCATTTGGCGTATTCGATATGCTGCAAAAAAAACTAAAAACATTTGGATTTGGATGAAACTTGGTACTCGTAGGTTTTTCGGGTCACTGATCACGAATCTGAAGTCAGATTAGCGGAATTCAAAATGGCGAGTCCGATTTGCTGGGAAAAATACTAAAAACATTCGAAATATTACGGAAATTTGTACTCGAAGGTTTTTTGAACCGCTGATCAAGAATCTGAGGTCAGATTTACAAATTTCAAAACAGCTGAGTACAAAATAAATAACGGGAAGTTCGAAGGCTGGCTCATAGTCAGCCCAAACCCGCTTGTTATCATCACTATCACCTCTGGAATATTTTTGTATCTAAGTGGGTGAAATCCCTCGAAGATACTTAATTGGCTCAGGCCCGTGAAATGAATATATCCAATTCGAAATGATAATTGTGAATATTTCGAAAGGGTAGAGGGGTCATATCGGAAAATATTTTACACAAAAGTTGTACGTTTTCAAGGGGAACATTGGCTGTAACATTGGATGGCAAAACAAGTTTGAAGCTAGGTGGCGCTACTTCTGAGAAATGTGACTGACGGTCATTCTCTGAAATGTAATCAGCATTTTTACTGTCTCTGGAAGTTGTAGCTAGCTTCGTAACGAACAAAAGGAATACAAAATTGGGTTGTAGCACACTCACACAGCACGTTATATTTCAGAAATGTTTCGGAAATGTTTCAACGTTTCAGATTGCTAACATAACTTGGAAATATTTCTGAAATATATCTGAAAGATGTCAATTGCAATGTAACATTGCCGATGTGTCTGAAATATCCCTGAAATATGTCAATTGCAATGTAACATTCACAATATAACTGGAATATCGCAGACACATGTCGGTTGATACATAACATTTCAGAATTTTTGCAATATTCCAGAAACATTTCGTATGAAACATTACAATTTTAATATTTCTGAAATCTTCCGAAAATATGTCGATTGAAACATAACATTTAAGAATTTTTGCAATATTTCAGAAACATTTAGTATGAAACATTACAATTTTAATATTTCTGAAATCTTCCGAAAATATGTCGATTGAAACACAACATTTCAGAACTTTAGAAATATTTCAGAAACATCTCGTATGAAACATTACAATTTCAATATTTCTGAAATCTTTCGAAAATGTTTCCATTGAAACACAACATTTAAGAACTTGAGCAATATTTCAGGAACATTTCGTATGGAATATAACAATTGCAATATTCCTGGGATGTTTCGGAAATATGTCGATTGAAACACAACATTTAAGAATTTTAGCAATATTTCAGAAACATTTCGTATAAAACATTACAATTTCAATATTTATGAAATGTTCCGAAATGTTGTCCATTGAAATACAACATTCAAGAATTTTAGCAATATTTCAGAAACATTTCGTATGAAATTTAACATTTTCAATATTTCTGGAATGTTCCAGAAATATGTCGATTGAAACACAACATTTAAGAATTTCTGCAATATTTCAGAAACATTCCGTGTGAAATATAACATTTTCAATATTTCTGAAATGTTCCGGTAATAAATATTATTATAATATTAGTCTGCGGGCTGCCGCTAGAGGCAAAAGCGGCGCTACATACTCCCGCCAGATTCTCGCAAGTAAAAACGCACCAGTCATAATACAGTTACCGGCGTTAGACGCGTGCTGCCACGCTCATTGGACGTGCTTGTTCTTGAGCGCGACTTATGCAGCATTTTTTATTCATGCTTTTAATGTTACCGCGGAATTAACGGCAACGATAAAATTAATAATTGTCGCTATTTACCAAAGGAAAGGCAATGGATACGAAAAATATAAATATGTCGGAAATATTTCAGAGATATGTCAGAAATATGTCAGGAATATTACAGAAATATGTCAGGAATACTTCAGAAATATGCCAAAAATATTTCAGAAATATGTCTGAGACATTTCAGCATGCGCCAATATAAATATCGATGAAATGTTTCTGGTATACTACTGAAATATATCTAGACATATTTCAAAAAGATTTCGGAAACATTACTGGAATATATCTGATATATGACGGAAATATGGCAGAAACATCTCAGAAACGTTTCGTTAGATATATTCGCGGACATTAACATGTTTCTGAAATATTTCAGAAATCTTGCAATGAAATATTTCATATTTCAAATGAAGCCTTCCTGGAACATTTCTGAAATATAATGTGCTGTGTGGGCAGAGACAGAGCTACTTGATAGATGAGGCTATACATTTCGGCCTATCTAACTCGTCAAGTCAGTTGACCTAGTGAACCAGCACAGGTGGATTCGACCGGTCCAGATGTCTTAGCTTGTTGAACTATAGGTACTCTGATAACTGATGACCTGGTGAAATTATTATTCGATAGTTTGATACATCCCATCGATTATTTCACCGATTGGTAATTAATTGGTCAGACAGGTATGTTAGTATGCTGTTCTAAACGAGGGTGAACTGGGGCGTTTAGTGTCGTTCTGAATACATACATGAGACCAAACGCTTCAGTTTTCCCTCGTATCGGGCAGTATTTTTCTTCAACAATAATGCATGAAAACGTCTCGTCTCTGGAATAACAAGACACATGTTGTGCTCACTCGGTGTGCGTAGAACGCAGTGGGCATGTCTGGCGTCATATGTTGCCATTGACTACGCAAACGGCAGGAAAGGGCCAGAATATGCAGGCTCCATAGCCAAAAAAAGTTACTGTTTCATGCAAACGTTATGAAAACATACGTTCGAATTCCTGAGTGAAAGGCACGCTGAAGTAGAACTAAAAGTGTCCGTTGATTTGGCCGATTTGACCAGATGAACCAGCCAAATGTGTAGCCTTGTGTATGAAGAAGCTCTGTCGCTTCGAACCTTGAAGCACCGAAACTCTGAAGTCACTAGAGCTATACAGGGTGAGTTTTCTCCGACTCTGAACGAGGGAGGGGCTTATTACTGCCAATTGCTCCGCCCCTTGGCCAATCACAAGTTGTTATCAAAATCTAAGTTTACATCAAGCCGTCCATACCTGGTCTGGTCGGGTAAGGTATTGATGATCGTCGATTGGAAACAATGAGCAGGTTAGGACCCTCAACCCCTGTTTATTGATTACCAAGTATTTACTCTTGTAGCCTTATCTGAATCATTCGGACTCTGCTCTTCGAACCGTCAACATATCTGTTGTTTAATTGTGAGGCTGCTATAATATTCATAATGGTTGAATACACTGTAGATGAGTATGTTGATATGCTGCTGATTTACGGCGAATGTCGCTCGAATGCGAGGGCAGCTATGCAGCATTATGCACTAAGATATCCCGATAGGTGGGTCTTGTGCAAATTAACCGACATTATTGGTGTGAAAAAAAACGTATCACTTCCAAATATCCGTTATTACAATAAGTTACAATGAAATGCATCAATGCTTCTAATGCAATAATTGTCATCAATAATTAACTAAAATTATTCCACCTCAACTGATTCGTGGTTATTCATTGTTCAATTATGAATCAAGCTTTGTTTCAGAGTAACTCCAACTGACACAGTATTTACAAATTGCGAGCAACGCTTGCGTGCCTCAGGTTCCGTGAAACGACGACAGAATCGTAGGGAATGCCCTGTTACGCGTGGCATTACCGAGGAAGTCGTCTTGGCTGCGGTGGCCGCTGATCCTCATATTAGTACGAGGGATATCAGCACCAATATCGTTCCAATCAGCCAAACCTCGGTTGTCCGAATAATAAAAAACCACAAATTTCACCCTTACCACATGCAACTAGTGCAAGCATTACATGACAACGATGCTGTAAACAGATTAGTCTTTTGTCATTGGGTGTCGGAAAATATTCAGATAGATAATAACTTCTTATCTTACATCATGTTTTCTGACGAATCACGCTTTAATAATACGGGCGTAGTTAATCGCCACAATATGCATTATTGGAGCGACGTTAACCCTCACTGGATGCGGGAAGCAGGTTTTCAAGTCCAGTGGGGAGTCAACGTTTGGTGTGGCATCATCGGAGATGTTATCGTAGGGCCATATTTTTTCCAAGAGCATCTCAATGGTGCTCGGTATTTAAATTTTTTACAACAAGTGTTACCCGGCCTGTTGGAAAATGTACCTCTTGCTATACGAATGCAAATGTGGTTCCAGCACGATGGAGCCCCTGCTCATTTTTCCAGAATTGTGCGTCAGTTTTTGAATGGTAAGAACCTACATGATTACATCAGATTGAGTATCATAAAAAGCTGTATTTCTTGTGAGTATTGAATTGCAGCATTGATTTCAAATAGCTAACATAAGGTTTGGGAAAAGTAAGTCATTATCATTGAAAGGTTGATAATCTTGCTAAGCCAATAAAGACACATGCTCGTAGTCATTGTATTGCAATGTCTTCCACAGAAAAGTATGGAGAAAAGTGCATCGGTAGAGGGTGTGCTGTACCCTGGCCGCCTCGTTCGCCCGATTTAACTTCTCCTGATTTTTTTTTGTGGGGTTACATAAAAGCGGAGGTGTATAAAACGCAGCCTGCAAATCTTGAAGATCTCAAAAACAGGATTACAGCAGCATGTGCAGCTATAACTCCCGAAACTTTGAGGGCAGTGAGGGAAAATATGGAATTAAGAGTTATGAAATGTATGGAACAAGATGGAAATCAGTTTCAACATGTAATGTAACTTGATACTCAATAAACAGGAGTTGAAGGTCCTAATCCGCTCATTGTTTTCATTCGACGATCATCAATACCTTACCCGACTAGACCAGGTATGGACGGCTTGATGTAAACTTAGATTTTGATAACAAGTTGTGATTGGCCAAGGGGCGGAGCAATTGGCAGTAATAAGCCCCTCCCTCGTTCAGAGTCGGAGAAAACTCACCCTGTATAGGACCCAAATTATTTCTTCGTTTTGTTTGTGTGACTCTATCGTTCGTCTCTTCACATTATGATGGTCTGATTAACCGTTTATTAAAAATCTTTCGAGTAAAATATTTCTTCGTTTTGTTCGTGTAAAGGCTTCAAAATTTACTTTTTGAAACAATATTCGTGTATGTACATGCTTGGAAAGTTACAGGATTTTGTATTTGAGTCCACTCATTTTCGGACAATAAGATGGGTTGACTTTTAGTTTTTGTGAGCAGTGCATCGAATGATTATAGATATGATCATTATTCTAATCTTTTCATCATATTTTATAGGTGATTTGAAATTGTAAAAGGATCAGGTTTTGGCCAATTCGGATGGAATTGCGATTGTATCATATGCTAATATGTTCACATCTGATCGTCGTTATCATCATTGTTCGAAGAAAAATCAAACATGTTACAGGCGGGAGATGAAATGGTGGGAAAATACTTCCGAATTATTGCCATATAGATTTACTGGATTTTATTGAATACCTTTTTTTTCATCATTTCATTTTCACTTCGGACTAGATACTTCTCATCACCGAAAGCTGGGGTAAATTATCAATTATTAATCACTTATTTTCTAAGGTATGTATTCAGCCTACACACATGCTCCTATATTATATTAATATATAAATTTCAGTAGCTCGTAATTTCACACAAATTATTCACGAACTCTGTTAATATTATACCTTAGGTTAGGTATTATATAAAATAGAATTAGGGTAAATAAATGTATAAAACTATAATAGACTAATACATTGGCATATAAACATTGTCGAGACGCAAATATCAACATAATCCAGGAAAACTTATGGAAATTTGAAAGAACAATAGGATATTTATATTGAATCATTCAATTATTAATATTATCGTTTTTTGTCTTAGTTGGAATTTATCAGACTAGTTATTTTTATCATTAATATTATTATCATTTTTATCATCATTACTCATAATTCTTTTGAATAGGTTCTTTTCGCAATTAATCATAAATGTCTTCGCATTCGCTTGCGTCTGCATTACATTTACCGAAACTCTATGCATTATGATACAGTGAAACCTCTGAATAGGCTACCTCGAAGGCGGTTAGGAGAGTATAATTCTTGGAACTGACTTTCCCCCACCAACAGCTCGCTGGCACGCCTCGAGTCCGTCGCCGGCGTTACCTCTGAATAGAGACCCCGTGTCTGTGTTGTTTTTGACGTGATATACCCATGTAAATAAGTGACTCGAAGCGTTTCCCAATAGGTTCTCTATTCAGAGGTAAGCATCCGAACGCTCGTAACTAGAGTGAGTGGCGGAAGCGCTCGAGCGAGGATTAGGGGAAGGTAGCCTATTCAGAGGGCGCCTATTCGGAGGTTTCACTGTACATTATATTATTATCATCGTCTTATACGTCGTGTCGTTGGTGAAAAAAAAAAATTGTGATCGAATGTATGACATTTGAAAAAAATATGTCTTTCGTTCAGTGCATTAGCTTGAATCTCCCAAAATAAGGAAATACATAATTGGATATTCCTCGAGAAGAAAAGGAAAGAAAAAGAACAATAGTTTGTAGTGACTATCGGTTGCAGCCTTGTATATTATGATAAATAATAATCAAGGCAGATTATATTCACCCCTTAGCGTACGTACATCTTTTTACTGAGAGGCCAACGTTCGGACATCGAAAATTTAAATTCTCAGTCTGACCTCTAAATTAGCTGGTGTATAGCAGCTAAATGAATATAATACCCTAGAGTCTATACAATAGAGAATCGTCCTCGAAATACAATTTTCACCCCGCCACTCCGAATTCGTTGGTATCATCAGCCAACTCATCTCCAAATAAGTAACTTATTTCAGCATTAGATGACGAAGTTTGTAACCGGACAATCTACGCGTCGACCCCTGTCGGTTCCGTTACTCTGGCCTGGTTGTCGTCGACTATTGAAAATCTACAATCTGACTCAAGCAGAATCAGCGGAGTAAAAGAACGAATTTGCAGCCGATGTGTATACTTCATCGACCTCAAAACCGATCGTTTATGTAAGAAAGCTCATGGTCATAAGAAAACTTCGACATTGTCTGACAAACATAATAGATAAACGATTATTGTTGGAGTAAAACCCTGTTCTCAATAAAAAATATCGTATAATATCTTAAAGGGGCAGGTCAGTGTAGGCGCACCTAAATAAGGTCAAAATTCATGAATTTTTTCTTTGGTCGGAATTTTTTTTCCCACCAACGATTTTCACTATGGTTTAGTATAACAATTGATGTACAATTCGTATTTTTTTCGAGTCAGATTATTAAAAACTGGAAGAATGGCAGCATTGTTTTCGAAACGTTGTCTTCAAAGTCTGTGGACATTGACACGTCTGCATTTTTAGTCTGATTATGATGAAATTTAAAACGGATCATCTTCCATGTCTAAACTAGTCTTCGACGAACCGCTTTTTTTTATTTTTAATTTTTCTTCATGTTACGCTACCTGGAAGGTCAAGGAATGTACTAAAATTTGTTTTTTGACCTACTAAAATTTTTTTTGTCTACTTCAAACGTTAATAATTTTATTAAAATTCTTTATTTGCCAAAAACGGCTCGTCAAAGACTGGTTTAGACATTGAAGATGATCCGGTTCAAAATTTCATCATAATCAAACTAAAAATGTAGACGTGTCAGTGTCCACAGACTTAGAAGACAGCGTTTCGAGAACAATGCTGCCTTTCTTCCAGTTTTGGATGATCTGACTTGAAAAAAATACGAATTGTGCATCAATTGTTGTACTAAACCAAGGTGAAAACCGTTGGTGGGGAAAAAAATTACGACGACAGAAAAAAAAATTCATGAATTTTGATCTTATTTACGTGCGCCTCCTGCCCCCTCAGACTCGCCCTCAGCCGACAACTATTTTTTCTTCCTTACTCTTTCACAGTCAATAACTACTAATTGTCAGTTCATTCTCTTCTGAATACTTCGCTGTGAAATTTTGCATATTTTTTAGGTCGAATTCAGAAAAATAGATCGATCTTCTAACCAAACTGTAGAATTCAAAATTACCAACATATCTCTGGAAATCCTTTGATCACGTCTAACCTTGTGGAGTGGCCTGATCACTTGATCAAGTTCATTGATTAAACGTATAGGACTAATTCAACTCTTCAGGTCCAAATATTGCCATCTTTGAATACTTTTACTTTTATTGTTCGGAAATTCGGAATAGTGCGAACGAGAGAAAAAGTTTTGGTACAGTTATATGAAAATGGAATTAGCGAAAACTTCGGCGAATTCGAATTGGATTAGAAATTTTCAACATTAATTCTCCTCATCCAATTGTCTACCTTTCATCAGTTCACATTTTTGTTACCTGATAATATTCATAAAATTCAAACAATACACAATAAAATCCTATAATTAATCATTTGAATTCCCTAATTAATTTTAGTCAAGTGGACAATTATTTTCAATATTATCATTGTTCATATTATTATTAATATTGTTATAACATCACGGTTCGCGATTGTTTCAGCCCTAGAGTTCAATACCATACTTTCAACATTGCAAAGAAAAGTTAAACAATTCATACTTGCGTAAGTGTATTATACACCGTAAATATTTATATATCAGGTGATCATTACACACATCGCCAGTTGTACGTAATATATGTTGATAAATTTAATAAATACACTATTGGTATTGATGTATGATATAATTGGCTCCATTGGTGTTAACTCACACCACGTTACTCAACAGCGTTTTTTTTTTTGTTCTGAATTGAATTCTTTCTTCTTTGTCTCCATCACATGGCTTCAAGTTTTGAATTAGAGGTGATTTGAATTTTTTTTCAGACTATCACTCAACACAAAATTATAAATGTACGTCGGTTTTGTGTGTACGGTATATGCACGTGAAATGAAACTCCCGTCCAGCGAAACAATAATAAAAAATTGTCAGGAGAAAGCTTTACAGTGGGTTTTTTTTCCGAATAAATTCTTTTGTCTTTCGAATGACAAAACGAAGTCCTAAGATAGAGTCCTCAAAACATTTCTTAGATTATGGTAGTACGTGTGATCATGAAAATGTCAACCTTCTGTGACTAAAGCATATGCGCAGAAATCCTCTGGCAATAGCACACGAAATATTCTCCTTCAGTGGATCCCTACGCGGACACTTAAGTCTCGGAAGGGAGAATATTTCGTAAAGCCACCATAATCTCACATTCAATTTACAAAGCTTTAACGTCCTCACAATCGAACGTCAAAGAATGGGACACGCAGCGCCTACAATAGGTTCAGTAGATGGATTTCAGTTTTCTTGTGTCTATTGCGGACTTTGTTTCATAATTTATAAATCCATAACATCGCTTGTTTTGATCAAACCTGTGTGCCCTACTAATTGGAAATAGTAATCGTAATATAATACGTAATTATATCATCAAACTGTGCTGCACGATATACTGTGAGTTTCTCGCTATGCGGGCCACTCGGTGCGCCTGAAGCAGGCAACTGTACGTACGTCCCATGAGAATTAGGGGAATGGCCCGTTAGGACACTTTCGGATTGAACACGGGTCCCATTGGACACGTGTCCAATAATTTTTTTATCGGACACGTAATTATTGGACACGTCCCGATTGGACACCAAAGTTTTCGGACACGTCGTGATTGGACACGAGCTAAATATCGATCCACGAAAGTCCCTTTCGGACACCAAATTTTTAGGACACGGCGTTTTTTGGACATGTGTTTTTCGGGGAACGAGCTTTCTAGAGACGTGTGTGTTTCACAACGGAAACATTCACGGTGTGTAAGTGACCCGAACAACGAAGTAATTAACCACGAGGAATATGAAGTGCGCAGAAAAATATGGTTTCGAAATTAAAAATTCTGATGTACGTAGTATGGGAATTAAGACTCAAAGGTATATATGCGGTATGAACAGAAGATCCTGTTTTTAAAAATGAGGTGAGTATTGGAGTAGGTTCATTTTCAAATAAAGATTTTATTTGTTTTTGGCACAGGTGAATGCATAATATCCATGCCAACGAGTTGAACTTTTTTTAGGCTATGAACCAGGTATGTGGTCTGGGAAGGGTTAGAAAAAGTTAGGATAGCCACTGATACAACACACACACACACATGATACAACGCAGACGGTGTTCTGGGAAGGGTTAGAAAAAGTTAGGACAGTCACTGACGGTTAGAAAAACTTAGGCCAGCCAATGATACAACACACACACACACACACACACACACACACACACACACACACACACGATAAAACGCAGACGATGGTCTGGGAAGGGAAAAAATAAATAAATACAAAAAAATTTAATATGAAAATGAACCTACGTCAATTACTCACCTTATTCCTCGTGGTTAATTACTTCGTTGTTCGGGTCACTTACACATCGTGAAAGTTTCCGTTATGAAACACGCACGTCTCCAGAAAGCCCGTTCCCCGAAGAACACGTGTCCAAAAAACGCCGTGTCCGAAAAATTTGGTGTCTGATGATGACGTGTCCGAAAGGGGTATTCGTGGATCGATATTTAGCTCGTGTCCAATCACGACGTGTCCGAAAACTTTGGTGTCCAATCGGGACGTGTCCAATAATTATGTGTCCGATAAAAAAAATTATTGGACACGTGTCCAATGGGACTCGTTCCTTACAATTTTGTGCACGTTGAATAATTTATTATTATTATTATTGTTATTATTATTATTATTATTATTATTATTATTATTATTATTATGGTACTTCTTTGTTGATGTTCGTTTCGTTCTTATGTACCTTTAATATTAATCTCCATGTATTTATAATTATACTACAATATTTATACGCTTATAACATTTTTTTTCTCATAAGGTAAAGAATAATTCTTCCCAGATTTCTTGTTTTTCGTTGCTACTTTTTCTTTTTGTTGTATTTTCTATTCAAGGTTGTACATTCCCAATTCGAACCGAATTGATATGTGGCACGCAATTCTGTTATATGTGAAAACCCAAATTTTGAATACACAGCGTAAATTGCTAACTAGCATATAAACAATACAATCGAGCATGAAACAGCTGCCCTGGACCAATCCCGTAGTATCCTTCGTAGTGTACCACGAGTTAGGAATTCACACTGGATTATGTAATCTCAAACTTATGTAGTAAAAATAATTTATTGGAAAAAAAGTGCAAAATAGAAAATTTTTCATCATAGTCAAATACCAAAGACCACTTTCGATGATGTAAGTAAGTAATGTACGTAATTGCAATGAAAGTCCTTTTCTTATGTTTTTCTTTTATTCACTTTTTGATCCCTATATGTTAGGTTGTATGTATGTTATAATACATACACACACATATATATATACATACATACATATGTATATATAATTATTTCGAATTTTCACAGCTCAATATGACCTTGCTTTGTCATGATGGCGATGAAAATACACATGTACTCGTGTTCCTCTCTCTTTATTTCTTCATTTCACTCTTGTTCCGTTTTCTTTTTTCTGGTTCGAAGCTACAATCTTTTATGGAAGCTACCATCGCTGGTTTAGCTTTTATTTGTCAGACAAACTCTGTTTGTTGTTTAGTTTTTGTTCTTACATTCATTAAGTTACTAATTTTTTAAATTAAATTGTAGTTACTTCTGCTCCTGTTTGTGCACGATATCGACTACATCTTTGAAATACAAAAGTAACCAAAGAAGAGGATATACATGTTTACCTAATTGAATATGAATGTCACCAAATCTTATCTCTATATAATCTTTGTAATGTCTGTAATAATATAAATATATACGAGGAGAAGTAATGAACAAATGAATGAGTGATAGATAAAAATATGAATGTAAAAATGATACCTGCTTAATGTTTCAGGGATCGAAAGTCTTTCATTATTACCTATAACATGTCCTCCTCAATATACAGTATCATTATGTCCGAACGCAGTCGATATATCGCAGATCAACTGCACGAAGAGAGAATATAAGTGTGTGTACATCGATAAATAAAACATATGAAAATGTATCAGGATTCCCATCTCAGATTTTGCTGTCGAAAAAGATATATCAAATACGGAGATTTGAAAAAAAATCCACCAGTCCCTACATTACCGCACATGGCAGAAGTGTTGCTACAATCCAATTAGGACAATATCAACTCGTAGAAAGATTTTGGCGATGCAACTGCATCGATGTTGCCAGAGAAAAAAGTTTTCTTCCTTCAAATCACGAAAACTCTTACATAGAGTTTATTCCTCAACGCAATTCATCTCGAATTTGGTTGGAGATCGTTTATTACAGCCTGAAATAGTCGAAATTCATCATCAGATGATTACACTACGATTTAAAAATGTATCGTAAAAGCATAAGGTCTAGATTATTCGGTACTTCTGAACGAAGTTTGAGGTCGACGATAAGATCTCTGATTTCGTCGATACATAGGAACATACTATGAAAAATAATTCAAAACAGTGAAATAGGTAAAAAGATGACCCAGTAAAATTACCGGAATTTAAGGGGATCGGCAACCCTGATTTCCAGCTATATGAAGCAAAGCTGTCACAAAGCTCTCGATTTTTTCCGAAGGGCTATTTTTTGCGTGGAATTAAACTATGGAAAAATTGAAAATAAAATTTCAAATCTAAGGCTTTTTTGATGTTTGTTTCAGTGAAAAAATTCAGATATCCTCAAATCGATACGACTGATTTTTCGAAATGGAATTTAAAACCTGTCTGAATTTTTTCAGATTTTTCAATTCGTTTTTAGCATTTTTGATATCTTTTTCACATTAAAAAAAAAAAAAAGTTTTTGCCTGGAAGCAAGATCCTTTTACTTGATATTGGTACTTTTGCAAGCCTACTGACATGGTCTGTCATACTTGCCATTTATATGCCCGTAAGATATGGCTATAAAGTCTAACATCTGGACGGATCCCATGGTCGAATGGCATTCTGAATATTGCATATATTCCTAAGCAAAAATTGAAAAAAAAAAAATCCAAATTGATGATGAAATATTGACGTGCGTGAATACCAATAATAATACAAGTAATAGTTTTTCTAGCCGAGTTGTATACACGAGTATCGGATTGAATCCTACACGACGCAACGTTACAGAGTCAAAATAGAAGAATGAAGAAAACAACATGAATGTTCAGCATCGTAAAGAGTTGACAATTTTTCTATCACGTCCAAACTTTCAGATACTGTAATTGTCACGTAACGGCGGAGTCTAGGTAAAAGATGCTCCAATGCCGTGTCTTGGACCTCTGCTTCTGGTAGCGTCTCGATAGAAGATACTAGGTATATTTTCAATGACACAAGGATAGCGAGTTTATAGTTTACTGAAATTATACTGAACGATCATGAAATGACGTTGTACTTCATTAACTACTTCAAAATTATACTTGATCATCTCCAACATTGCCATTTTACCTGAATCGCATTGCAGTTTCATATACAGCATCCGTAAAATGGTATGATGTGGATTTTAACGCGAAGTTCGTCTTTAAAAATACACCTATCACGTGAAAAAAGTGCACATTTACAAATGTGGGAACTTCTGATAACAGGCAATGAAATCAGGCGCTCGTTGGACTGCAGTATTTTCATGGTTAGTCGTGAAAACATGTTACTTTAATTTAGTGGAAAATGATAAACAGAGACTAAAATATTCGCCTGCGTTCACAACAAGTGAGAAAAACTTAACTTCTCGATCAAAAATACATAAAAAATGCTAAAAATCAATTTAAAAATCTGCTAAAATTCAGACAGGGTTCGAGTTCCATTTCGAAAAATCAATCGTATGGATTCTATATCTCAATTTTTCACTGAAACCCAAATAAAAAAAGCCTTAGAATTCAAATTTTATTTTCTTCATACCTCGGTCGAAAGTACGTACTTCCGGCATCGGTATCGAAGCAGAAAGCCTAACTTTCATGCATTGGTAGAACTACACGCACGCCCTCTGTGACAGCGGGAGCGAAAACTTACTCGCACACACCGATACCCAATACACGAGACGCCCGCTTCGAGTTTTGTCACTTAGTCACCCAAAAATAATTCAAGACTGGATGAATTATATATCAATCGACGCGGAAAAATCCCCCGAACAGCATATCGAAAACAAGACAATGTCTCTAGACAGTAAATTGTTGAAATTAATAAAAAAAACTATCAATATTTTGGGCAGTACCGCCAAAATCATGCACTGTTCCAATGTCACTTGTCGGATTGGAAAAACAAAAATACCACGTTGTAGGGGAGAAAATCATCTACAAATTCGAAGCGAGAACGGATATTGTAGGACCTACTGAGCCTTTCTGAGGAAGCGAAACGAACCCTTCCCCCTCCACAGGCCTGCGTTGGGAATACCTGGGCGAGGGAGAGAGAGGGTCTGTTTCGCTTCCTCAGAAAGGCTCGGTATAGTTTCCACGTTATTAATTTTGCAAGAGTTTTCTGACAAAACTACGCCTAACGATCAGCTGGTCCGCTCGGCTCGCTTCGGTCCGTTCCACGCTGCGCGGGAACCACGATATGTTGTTTGGGGGATTTTTTCACATCGATTGATATATAATTCATCCAGTCTGTAATTATTTTTGGGTCAAAGGCTAGATTGACTAGACTATTCTGCAGCCAGCCAGAATCGCAAACTTCTGTTACTCTCGCTCTCGACGTTACTCTCGCTTGAGTTATAACCTCAAAACTGGCTTGGACGTTTTATTCGATCTATTTGATGCCTGCCCCCGACCAGCAGCACTCGCTTCGCTCGTGCCTGCAATGTCGGGCAGGCATCAACACTTGTTAAAACGTATAAATCGGTATCAAAATTCAATTAGTCAGCGTACTTTCGACCGGGCATGAAGAAAAATAGTATACACCACGCGGGCAGAAGATTGAAAGCCCTGAACTGCGCGATATGATGCCCTCGGCGCAGGAATTTTCAACTTTCGGCCCTTGTAGTGTAATATACTATTCCAACTTTTTCATATTTGAATTCCACACAAAAAATAGTCCCTAGAAAAAATACAAGAGCTTTGACAGCTTTGCTTCATATAGTTGGAAATCAGGGTTGCCGATCCCTGGGGGGCTCCTCTGCTCCAAGTAGCTACAACAAGTATCGAATAGTCACAGAGAGCTGGCTATCTTTTTCTGAATACTCTTTTGTGTTCCAAAAAACATATTGTACAGCCCGAAGTGCGAACACTAGATTTGAACCTCGACGAATTTTCGTGCACACCAAATTTCAGCCGACAATATTAAAATTTGTAAAGGTTATTCAACTTTGAAAGTTATGATATTGAAGACAAAACTAGTTATTTCATTTGTGTGGCATGATCGCATGTAAGGAATTTTGATTCATTTGCGTTTTTGACTAGCCTCGAGTCTTTGACGGAGGTAGCATGGAAACGGTATTTCAAGCTTGGCGAATTTGGCGAATTCAGCAAAAAATTTGACATAAAAATCTAACAGGATTGACTGAAATATATTTAAAATTGTGAAAGTTATTTTACTGTACGGCTGAAGGTATAAAAATCAACAAATCCTACAATTTTCGAGATTTGTCGATAAAATTTGGCGTGTACGCTTAGTGTACAAAAAAGCATTCAGAATAAAATCGACAATTATTTGTGATCAATAATCCTTGTAGTTACTTTGATCAGTGAAGTCCCCCCCTTAACAAACTGAGGCAAAGAGCCCTTCGCATATTTATATTAATATCGATGACAGCAATAATGATAGTAATACAGTTCAAGGTGAAAAACTTATATAAAACTGTAAATATTTAATTATATTATAATATGTATATCGTATCGTATAGTATAGATTTTACTATTCGAATAGCAATAATCGCAGTCGTCGTTGTTACATAAGGTAAAACATTAGATATTGGTTTCAAACGAACCAAAAAAACAAAGTAAAATATTAGTGCTTTTCGAATGTATGTGTGCAGAATGTATATTATTGCGCATTGTACGTTTCTTAATTGGTAATGCAGTCTGTTATACACGGTATAACGCTCATTTTTTTTCGTTAGTTTGTAAAAATAATCTCTAAATCATAAGAGTTAAAGTAATTCCGTGTTCTACTCTTCTGGAAATAATCGGCCCAACAATGAAAGTTTGAAAAAGATCCCACGCACGAGCAACGAATAATTATTAACCCGTCGTTGTCTGCAGGCAATAATAACAATAGACCTGACGATTAGAATACTAATTTAAGCTAATTTAATTTAATTTAATTTAATTTAATTTAATTTAAGTTTAGTTTAAGTTACTTATACATAAGAATGGCTGATATACATGGATATAACTACATCGTGTATGTATTTTTGTTCTTTTTTTCATTTATCCAATTTTTCTCCTCTTTCCTTTTGTCTCCTCTTCCTTTTGTATGATTGAAACTTTTGACGCGAGTTTTCGATGAATGATGGAGCGTTGTCTGTCTATATTATATTCAATCAAGCTATGGACAATACCTTTCGTAGAAAATTCAAGAATTACTACTATGATGCTCAGGCTGGCTTTACCTTCTGCTTAATTCTGACCTCAATGCTGTAAAAAAAAGAGTGCCGATTCATTTCCAAACGTTGTCACATATTACAATATCATTTTCTGCGCTACCTCCGTCGGGAAACGATGCGTGGAAAGTTTTTCCACGCACAAGTGCACAAGTGCGTGGAAAAACTTTCCACGCACCGTTATCCCCACTCCGGGCGCGCAGAAACTTGGAAGTATGGCTCGGGCGCAGATAGGGACACAGTGACTTGTGCTTGTGTGTCACACTCGCCTGCGGCTCGTGTGTCCCACGCGCACCCGTCACGCGTCCCTTTTTCTACGCCCTTGCCATACAAATAACTATTTCATACGTATTCAAAGTTTAAGACATTTTTTCGTGCAAATATGAAAATAAATATGAAAAGTCGTAAATGTTGGTTGGATGGAAGATATCATCAATCAAACAAACCTTCAACAATCTCCTGTTTCATTTTCTGAAATTCTCTGCGTACATCTTTGATTATTTCAGCCTTAAAAGCTTCCATTTCCTGGGTAGATAACGGCAAACCTTCGTTGACCCCGTTAACTTTGAGCAATGTGTCTTCAGAGGCTGAGCCGAACCTCTTACGCGCCGATTTGGGCGATTCTGAACCGTTGGCAAATTTGTTGTTAGAATTGTTCTTGTCCCAACTTCCCTTGCCGGGGGAATTTTCTGGCTCCTGATGAAAGGAAAGTAACAGACAAAAATCAATTAATACAAAATTTCAGATTCAACAGACTATGAAATTATTTTGAGAAAGGAGGAAAACAAACCGGCGGTTGTTCGGGCTGCTTTTTCTCAACAGCCGCGCGTCTGCGTGCCAGTGTTTTTGCCATCTCGTCCATCATTGAAGCCATTCCTCCGCCTCCGCCACGTCCCAGGGTTCCATAATTCCCACCACCCCCTCCGGTAGCACTGCCACTGCTACTTGTGCTCGAGCCACTGTTTTCGATCGGCTGTGATTGCTGCAAAATTTAGCATTCGATTAATGGGGATTTCAAGTTTACTATCTCTTTAGTAGGATTGAAATGACAAAGGCTATGGCCAAATGATGAATAAATGAAATATTCAAAACGTCTATAAATACCTGTTTTTTCTTAAGTCTCGCAGCCTGCAGGGCAGCGGCCAACGAGTTGGTATCATGCACACCGTCTGAGTGAGAATTCGCGTTGGGTGCGGGTGGGGGTGGAGGTGGAGGTGGGGCGGCAGGACCAGCGACGGGTCCAATGGGCGGTGGCGGTGGGCCGTTGCTGCCAACCGGAGGAGCATACGAGTTAGAATTTAATCCAGCATGGGATCCGTACTGATTGACCAAATTCGAAGGGCTCCCGTACGGGTTTGGGGGGGAGTTGGTACTAGCCTGCGTGGCGCAGCTGCTATACTGCTGCTGACTACCTAAGCCTATAGTAGCGTACTGCGGCTGACTCTGACTCTGATTTTGAGAATGTGCCCCATTGCCAATGGGCGCGTACTGCGAGCTACTGGTAGCGTACTGGTTGATGGAATTGCTACTGCCGTACTGACTGCTTTGACTACCCGCGTACTGCTGCTGTTGACCATTTTGAACACTCTGACTACTTCCATAGTGGCTTGACGAGCCCTGTATTGGAGTCGTACCGTACAAACTAGTTTGGCTACCGTTGTACTGATTACTTTGACTCGTCCCAACTGCATAAATACTGTTCTGCTGACCAACTACTCCGTACTGGTTCCCTTGATTTGTGACAAAGATTGATTGTTGGGATGATTGTGTTTGTGCTTGTGATTGTGATTGGTTTGGATTCTGGGAGGATGCGTACTGGTTCATCATCGGAGGTGGTACAGGCGCCCCGCTAGGGGTCAGTTGGTAATTTATTGTCGCAGGTGGGCACGGCGGGCACGGAGGACACGGCGGACATGGCGGTGGGGGTGCAGCTGGCGGTTGTGGTGGTGGAATTGGTGGACCCACTACCCCAATTTGTGACTGTGCCGGGACTAGTGGACCCGGCATTACTGGCGGCTGTGGTGCTGGAGGTGCGGATGAGGTTCGATGGTGACCCGGTTGTTGCTGCGAAGCTGGCGGACAGCCTGGAGATACGACATTCGGACTGCTCATCACTGGAAAGTAAACGAATTTTTTTTAAGTTTTGTGATACGATATAGTTGCAGAGATGTAATGGAAAAACGGTGAATTTAGAAGAAAGTACTTTTCTCTCTCGCGTAAAAATTACCTCCTTCGAACTTTGAAATGAAAAGGATTTTTTCTTAATGCAAAGGATGTTTGAGACTGTACAGAACAAATTCGGGAGAGGGTACTTGAATGTGCTTCATGTACCTATACTGTTCAAACGCTTGAAAACTACAGTTATTCGCAGAGAAAGAACTTCTTTGTATCTTGAATAGTACGAATGAACAAAGAAGTAGTTTTCATTAACTTCTTTTTTCCGTTATGCCTATACGTTATTTCTTTGCTCTACCATGTTCAATTGCTCGAAGATTAAAATTGTAGAGGTCGTTTTTGTTATTCACCTTGGCTTTGCTGAGACATCCGTCGTTCTTGAATGATCGCCACATCCTCTCTGGTCATGGTTCTGTGTGAAATGCATATGTAATTAAAGTATTGGATTCTTTTCAATATTTGTCGAATTTGAACATGTGGAAGACAGTTAGAGCAAAGCGTATTAGTCAGCCAGCTAGACTAACGCATAGTTTTTAAGTCTGAACTAGTTATACCTCTGGAACCGGCTATCTAGAAAGAATGCTATCAAAAAACTAGAAAAATTCGGTTAGTAAGTTTGTTATGTTCGAATACAAATGGGCGACTGAATGTACGGCTGATGTAAAGGAGATGTTCCTCCACCTTCGTAATCGTATACTCTACAATACAGCTCTATCCGTGACCCGTATATCACTACATCTGCAAGCCTTACATAATTTACATGTCATTATTTCCTAACACCGGGATTATATGACGAAAACGCTCAATCAGCTTTTGCTAGGAGATACGAAGGCTGACGCACATGCATGGTCATTACTGTGGGGCCGCTTACACTCGTAACTCGTCGACATTTTCTAAAACTGGTTATTGTCGGCTCATGAAAAAAACTGATGAATAATTTGGTTCCAGCTGGAAAATAATAAAAAAAAAGTGTTTGCCCACGTGTCTATACCGTGATGTAGGTACTCCTTCTAGAAATGTTCATCTAAAAAGAAGATCAACCTCAGCAATATGTACGATGAGAAAAGTCGAGTTGTTGCCGAAATCGTGGCGTGGTTAGAGGGCGCGGACGGGAACAAAAGGTTCAGAGGAACGGGAGGCAGCAGCATCGTCGTGTAACGGTTACTCATTATTCCAGCACCGTCAAATATACAGCAAAGATTATTACAATAATATCTGGAAGCCGGAATTCGGAAGTCACCTCATGGCGTTTTCACGGTCAGCTGGTGAGCTGTGGGGAGTCGAACCACCCCCGACCTGAATGACGGTCGTGATGCCGCTTGTTATCGGGGTCGCGGGCGCCGAGGACGGCGCCGGGATCCCCCCAAGGTTCCCCAGTGATAGGGACACCCTCGATATATTTCCTACGCTCCCTACGCTTCCTACCATTCCTAGGCTCACCGGACCTGGACCTGTAGGGCTTTGGACCTGGCTTTGACTCTGACTTTGACTTTGACTGTAAGCACCCAATACATTAATGAATGGCGATGCAGCACAAGGTATGGCCTATTCTTTTACATTGACGATGAGTAGTAAATGCGAATGACTAAAGTTGTTTTCACATGGATATATCACAGAAAATTCTGAAAAATTTACGAGAGCTGTTCCGTTCCAGAATTGTGAAGATATCGGCCACAATTAGATCTAAATGTGTGCCGAATTGTGGAAGAACGACCTCACCTTTGGTTAGATCATCAAGTGGAAATCGAGCGCATACATATGTCGCCAAGTTTCCAAAGAGTTTGAGAGAAGAAAGTCTTGTGATGTCGGGCTCTTATAATATAGCTACATTCGCTACAGTTTGACTATTCAAAGTTCAAAATTAAATCTACTAAAACCTTCTCCTCGATCAAACTTTATGTTTACATACATTAATTTACATGAGTACATAACGTACATAACATATGTCGCGCGTACATAGCTTAGCCCATCAAAGTTCACTTCATGTACTTATCTCCGAGGGGCGTCTCACTCTGAATTCAACGTGTACAACGCCAAGTGTACACAGTGGTCCTGAAGAGTCATTAAATGCCTTGAAAATGTATCCAAAATCGGGATGTGGGATACGTTTCCAGGTCATTCATAGCTTCCAAATTCGAAAGAATTAAAATCCTAGCTGCTCCTTTTCTCGAGAAATCGACATTTTCATGTTTTTAACGTGAATTCACGATTTACGTTCTATGTATTTGTTTGGTATCGGTCAAATAATTGGAACGCATCCATGAATGAGTTTTATAAATACACATCCAGTCTAACCCAGGACCAACGTCGAGGACGTAGTGGTAAATATGGCTTTGTTTTAATTTTCTTCAATTTTTTCATGCAAATTTTCTGTAATATTTGGAATGTGTTGCGAAGTTTTATTCTTATTAACTGCATAGAGTAAAAGAGTTCGAAATGGAATAATTAAATATGTATAACAATATTGTATATAATAACAAAATAAACAATATTGACGACGAGTTATATGGTTAAAAATTACTGACGGCCGTTCTTGAATTTTCCTCTCTACATACTTAATTATTCCATTTTGTACTCCATTAACCCTTTCACTCTATGCAGTTAATAAGAATGAAACTTCGAAACATATTCCAAATATTACAGAAAATTTGCATGAAAAAATTGAAAAAGATTAAAACAAAGCCATATTTACCACTACGTCCTCGACGTTGGTCCTGGGTTAGACTGGATGTGTATTTATAAAGCTCATTCATGGATGCGTTCCAATTATTTGACCGCTACCAAACAAATACATAGAACGTAAATCGTGAATTCACGTTAAAAACATGAAAATGTTGATTTCTCGAGAAAAGGAGCAGCTAGGATTTTGATTCTTTCGAATTTGGAAGCTATGAATGACCTGGAAACATATCCCACATTCCGATTTTGGATACATTTTCAAGGCATTTAATGACTCTTTAGGACCACTGTGTGTGAGCGTTTGAGATTGTCGAATTCAGCCGAATCTAACGTTGAATTCATGCGGAAGTCAACGTGTAACGCAAATTGTCAGCGTTTGAGATCGTCGCATTCAGCCGAATTCATCGTTGATTTGAATTCAGAGTGAGACACCCCTCGCTTATCTCTGATAAAATATGACGAACAAAAAAATGAGAAAAATTTGGTTAAAGACAACCACAAATGCTTCATGAAAGTAATACAACAAAATTGTGAAATGAAACTAAACCAAGGAACAACTCGAATAATTCTTGATATGTATCATAATTTCGACTAACCTGTATCCCATATCCTCGTCGTATTGGGCGGTGCCCAAGGGCTGCTGTTGTTGGGATTGTTGTTGTTGTTGGTATGTCGGTGGTGCTGCAGCTGGAGCAACTGGTGGTCCCAGACTCCGCGAGATGTTGCTTCCGTTGCTGAGCACCTAAACGTAGATAACCGATCATCAAATACCCGCGAATTAACAGGGCTTCATCTTCCATCATCGTGCAACTTCCTACAGTTCACCAATGTAATTGAACTCAATTAGCCCGGGAAAAAAAAATTATATTCAGGCTCAAGTAATTGTGTAATTAAAACTGTGAATTGCTCCTAGGATTTTTTGCTCCTGAAAATAAATTCGATATAGCAGATCAGTTCAACATCTTTAGAACTCCGTTACGGCTTCCGGTTTATCTTTTTTTGCGACATGGGTACTTGAATTTCGCGAAAATACTTCGGTGCAGATGGTACAAAAGTTAGTTACCTAATTACACGGCATGTCCTCGATACACACGTATGTTGCCGAGGGATTCCCGACACCGCCCTGGTGAAAATAATTTCTACGCAAGGGTACGAAAATTTCTACGATTTTCTACAGAATATTTTTACGATTTTCTACGCCAATTTCTACGAATTTCTATGAACATTTCTACTATTTTCCATGTCGTTGTAGGGCAATTGGAACACTGTCGTAGTTTTGGCGTAGAAGTTTTCGTATCTCTTTTCGTAAATTTTCGGTGTTTTGTGTAGAATATCGTAACATTTTATATGAAAATAATTTTTACCACAAACTACGAAAATTGTATGATTATCTTATACGGAAACTTCTACGATTTTCTGCCTGTTTTGGAACAATTTCGTACTATCTGCGTAGAAATTTTCGTAGAATTTACTTTTTCGAAGATTTTCGTAGATTTTTTCATAGAAATTCCTGCCAGTGGGGGATTCGAACTCACGATCAGCCCACTCTCCGGGCCACCCATCCAAGTACTGACCGCGTCCAAACGGGATTAACCTCGTTGATCACCAGAGTTACGGTCTTCAGGTCACTCCATTTCATCTTTAAGATTTTAATATTTTCTGGAAACATCAGTTAGCGACTGACATGCATGGAACTTCAAAACTTTTTCGTGTTAGTTAAGTTTCATCTTCTAGCAGCTTTTCGATGAAAATTATACATTATCGTAATTTAACGTAGAAGATCGTACTTTGCACGGAGATGGCGAATAGGTGTGATACATTTTTTTTCGCTATTGGGCTTTTCGCTTCTGTAGTAGAAAAATGTCAATTAACAGAATTTTTCGGAGAATACTAACGATTCTCCACGAAATAATATTCCGCCTCATTCCATTTCTAGATTTTTGAACATTGTCGTGGTTATTCGTGGAACTAATATTCCGTTGCTTGAAGAAAGTACAATTTCGAAAATTCTCATAAAAGTTAGTAGTTTTCTACTGCTAAAATCGTAGTCTTCAAACAATAGAATATCAGTTCGAACATCTACGAATATCTACGAATGTCTACGAAGATCGACAATCGATGTAAAGCTGAATAATTTTTCGTAGTCTTGGAAATGAAAAACTACGGATATTCATGAAAAATTACGGAAATCTACAGTCTTCAAGTAATGGAAGTATCATATCTACGAATATCCATGGAAAAAATACGGAAAACTACACGGAATTTTGAATAAGTACGAAAATCACGATTCAGTAAGGCAAGCTGTATCCCTCGTCGACGAATCCATATGTAGGAGAACGATCAATACGAGTAAAAAACGAAAGCTTTTAGGTTTTCAACGTTTCGACGGCTAATTCACCGTCCTCATCAGGAACTTTTATTATGAAAAAAAAAAAAAAAAATACATTGTAGGAAGAAAGTTAGACATGAAGCTTGTAAGAAAACCTTATAAAATAATGATAACAGAATATTGTGTTTAGAGACGACCGAATGGTCCTTATCAATGTTCGGTTTGTGTTCCTTGATTCTGGTCTTCAACTCACGTTTGGTTTCTCCCACATACGAGGCAGGACAATTTTTACAATGAATGTAATACACGACATTGGTCTGAGCAGTCGAAGGAAGTAGTCGAAGGAAGAAGAAGGAAGAAGTTTTTTTTTTCCATAACAAAAGTTCCTGATGAGGACGGTGAATTAGCCGTCAAAACGTTGAAAACCTAAAAGTTTTGGTTTTTTTGACTCGTATTGATCATTCTCCTTCATATGAAAATCACGATTTTCTGCATATTTTTAGGCTTGAATTTCATCGTAGTTTGACGTAGAAGTTTTATTATTTTGAATACAATTTATTTTCAGATAATTCATGGAAAATTGTGAATAATTATTGGAGTTTGTTGTAGAATTCTACGAAATTGTACGACATCCTATGAGACTCAACGAGCTTAGATTTTGTTATTTTGCATTGAATATTTTTTATTTTGAATTAAATATTTTTATTTATACTTTTCATATTTCTTGAAAAATCGGTAATAATTGAGTTTCTTAGAATGCTACGCAATTCTACAACATTCTACGAAATTTGATCAGCCTACTTTTTCATTTATTGAAAAATCCGGAATAATTGGAGTTTCTTGTAGAATGGTACGCAATTATACAACATTCTACGAAATTTGATGAGCCTACATTTTTTATTTTCTTTTTTTTTCTATAATTATTCCAACATTGTAGACTAAAGTTTATTATATAATCCTACAAAATTCCAGAAAATCCTAGGTTCCTAAAAAAAAAAATACATATACAAAAATGTCAGGAGTTGTATAGAGCAAAATTATTTAAGAAAAGCCGGGCCTGTCACCCACCCCCTTCGATTTGGCTGATTTTTTGTGAGCATGTTACCTACCTGGAGAGTAGTCAAAAGCCAAAATATTATGTCCCGAAAAAATTTATTGGCCGAGTTACAGTTTTTTTTCACATTTTTGACTCGAATTTGGGTATTTTCGATTATGCAAAGGTTTTTTGTACTACGTGGCTGAAAATCGGTTTCTTTATGTAAAATTGACCCAGGAACACGAATCTGGCCACAGATTTGACCTACGAGAAAAACCTACAATAATATTAGCCAAAAACACCCGAAATTGACCAAAAAAGTCCCAAATCTTGGGGAAATGGTAAAAAAAAAATGTTTTCGTCTTTCTGAGGCAGCAATCTTGTAGGAAAAGAGCCAAAGAATCCAATGACCACACCCCCAGATTTTTAGGACGAACCGTTCAAGAGATACGCGTTGTCAAAGTTGGAAAATCTTGATTTTTCTGCAAATAATGGACCTTTTTAAGGGTTCTTATTATTTTATTTCATGGAAAAGTACATTTAATTATTTTGACCAGAATCTGACGAATCTCATTTGATGAAAATAACCTATTGATACTCGATTTAGATAGTCGTGGTGGATGCCGCAAAATAGGCCTTTAGGTCGGACATTTGTCCAAAGAGGTCAAAAAAGTCCATTATTGCCAGAAA
This sequence comes from Euura lappo, assembly GCA_018257835.1. Classification (NCBI taxonomy): domain Eukaryota; kingdom Metazoa; phylum Arthropoda; class Insecta; order Hymenoptera; family Tenthredinidae; genus Euura; species Euura lappo. Next base: position 142,810 of record JAEUYN010001492.1, read on the forward strand.
AACAAGATTCTCCAACTTTGACAACGCGTATCTCTTGAACGGTTCGTCCTAGAAATCTGGGGGTGTGATCATTGGATTCGTTGGCTCTTTTCCTACAAGATTGCTGCCTCAGAAAGTCGAAAACATTTTTTTTGGACCATTTCCCCAAGATTTGGGACTTTTTTGGTCAATTTCGGGTGTTTTTGGCTAATATTATTGTAGGTTTTTCTCGTAGGTCAAATCTGTGGCCAGATTCGTGTTCCCGGGTCAATTTTACATAAAGAAACCGATTTTCAGCCACGTAGTACAAAAAACCTTTGCATAATCGAAAATACCCAATTTCGAATCAAAAATGTGATAAAAAATTGTAACTCGGCCAATAAATTTTTTCGGGACATAATATTTTGGCTTTTGACTACTCTCCAGGTAGGTAACATGCTCACAAAAAATGAGCCAAATCGAAGGGGGTGGGTGACAGGTCCGGCTTTTCTTAAATAATTTTGCTCATATGTATTTTATTTCGATTTCTTGGAATGTCCTTATATATTTTTATAGTTTTTCGTAGAATTTTACGGTAATGTGGGCAACAAACAGTTGACGTTCGTTCAAGTCGTAAATTACTTTTATTATTATTATTATTACAAAACAGCCGTAAGCTGATAGCTTTGTGTAGCTGTATTCATGTATGACAATTGGCTCTGGGCCAATAAATGTCATTAATTTGTTCGTACTTTTTCGTGGATATTGGAAAAATTCACGTAGATTCTACGAATATGTACGAGAATCGACGCAACATGAAAGATGGTGTCGAAAATGAAAGATATTCTCATGAAAAAAGACGTTTTCATAACACCTGCGTGGAAAGCTTGATTTTCGATGCCTGTGTCTGGTTTGGAAAGGGCCCCTTTTCAGATGAGTGAAAAAATAGTGTATTGTGCAACTCATGCGGGAAGTTGGCGATTCTCGACGAGTGTCGACATGCTCGCACGACTCGGGGATCGACAACCCGCACGCGTTGCACACCATACTTTTTGTAACCCCTTGCAATGGGTAGTTCGATTTCGCCACCGCGGCACTCGGCACTCTAACCTGACCGAGGCGTAGAGCAGCGCACGCGATCGTAGTTACCAAGTATTCCGTCTGATAGCGCTAGCTAACAGAGTCTTGCTGAGACTAGCGTGAAATAATAAATATTATTTCACGCTAATAATATTTATTATTTCACGCTGTCCGCCCAGCGCAGTAATCGACCGCTTCGCGCACAGCGGAAAGTGAAAATCGAACTTCCCATGCAAGTGTTGCAAAAAGTAATATTTCTTCACTATCGCGCAGGCGCACATCGTGCATTATCATCAGTTTTTCACTAACAGGCATGCGCACTTCAAGCAATCTACGTTTCTTCACTATCACGCATGCGCACTTTGAAATAAGTCAGTCGTTCAGTAGCGCCATAGGTCGGTGGCAACGTCCAAGCGTCCGCGAAGTGGCGCCCCCAGGCGGGTGCATACCTTTTCGGCGCCGCGACTTCGGCGCCGGACATTTGGGCGCCACCGTTTTGGCGCGTGGACGTTTCGGCGCTTGGACTTTTCAACGCCAGCGATTTCGGCGCTGGGACATGGTGGCGACAATTTAGGTGGAATTAAATTCCCTGACTTTTCCCTGACTTTTCCCGCCCGAAAATCAATTTTTTCCTACTCTTTTCTCAGCAAATCCAGATGATTTTCATAAGCAAATTATTATAATTGTTCCAGGGGAATCATAAAATTGAAGTCAATCTTAGGTAAAACGGAGGCAGATAAAAATTATTGTCTTCACAAGCGAGATTCAAATAATTAAAAGGCCTGACTGAATGTAGTAATCACAAAAATGGTGACATGAAAAAAAATTCCCTGTGGCTCAGTAGAATTCCCTGACTTTTCCCTGACTTTTCCCGACTATCGGAATTCCCTGACTATTCCAGGTTTTCCAGGTTTTCCCGCCCTGTCGCCACCATGTGGGACGTTTCGGCATCCGCGTTTCGGCACATGGCTATTTCGGCGTCAAGCCGTATCGGCAGCATTAAGACGCTTCGGCGCCAGGACACCTCGGTGTTAGGCCTTTCAGCGCGTCTTCATTTCGACCGTGCTAGAAGTTAACAAAAACTTCACTTCGGCCTAACCCTTTCTAACCCTTCTTGGAACACCATCTGCGTTGTATCATGTGTGTGTGTGTGTCGTATGATTGACTGGCCTAACTTTTTCTAACCTTCAGTGACTGGCCTAACTTTTTCTAACCCTGGACTTAACTTCTGAAGTTCAGAATATTTTCAACACAGGGTATTTCCGGAGTGAATTTTCATTTCATGTTTCGAAAATAGATCAGATATATCCGCGAAAAAAGTCCAGGCACTCACTGCCACAACGCTTGACGCCAAAACGTCTCAGCACCGAAACGCCTCACGCCGAAACGTCTTGGTGCCGAAACGCCCCACGCCGAAATGTCCACGCGCCATAAAATCTCGCGCCGAAACGCCCAAGCGCCCAAACGTCCACGACGCCGAATCGGCTGGCGCCAAAGTGGTGACGTCGCTTCGTCCGACGTCGAAGTGGCAGCGCCTAAACATCCTGCTTCCACCCAGGCGGCAGCGATCTGTCAACCTAAATTATCGCCTAACTTCGGGTTGGTTATGGTCAGCCATTTGCTCAGCTGTCAGATATTATTCGTCTGCATCTCAAATCAAGCTTACCCGCAGGAGTTATAAAAAATAATGTGTGCGATAAGTGCGGATAGGCGACATCTGACTCGTGTGAAGTTTGAATCACTCGCTCGGCTCGCACAGCATTCACACTCGTCTCGTGTCATCCCGCACTCGCCTGGGGCCGTATACGCTACGCTCATGACTCTGGCGCGGAGCGGCAGCGCCATCTCTCGGATTTCTGTTTAAACGGTGAGGTTACAGAAACTAATATTCCGTGTAGAAATACACGTACTCATATGGGACTACTTGTTTTCTAGAATAACATTTTTGGCATTTGTACCAGTATACGATCTCAAAATAATGGTTGTTATCGTTAGAAGCGGGTTTCAGGAGGTGATAGTAGATATATTTCGTAAAAAAAGTATATCGAAAGGCCAAATATTATTGAAGTCTTGTCACGTATCCGATGCACGGGAGGAGATCTCTAATGACGGATATCGCCGATTACTCGGTACCGTCATAAGGGAAACGCCGGGTGCAGAAAGCGAGAAAAAGAATGAAAATTGTTATCAAGTAACAATTGAGGTAAGAAAGGAATAAAAAAGGTTTGGCACTGCCTGTTCTTGGTTTTCAGTTACTTTTTTTTTAACCCTGTCTTACCTATATTGTTACTTGATAACAATTTTCATTCCTTTTTTTCGCTTCCTGCACCCGGCGTTTCCCTTATGACGGTACCGAGTAATCGACGACATCCGTCATTACGGATTTCCTCCCGTACATCGGATACATGACATGATTCAAATAATTTTTGCCCTTACGATATACTTTTTTTACGAAATATATCTAATTATGACCTCCTGAAATCCACTTCTAACGACTCAAGCTTGCAGTTACAAGCGGCAGACTGTTGGGCCAAGGTTCGGCGAATACTTCCGACGGTCGGCGATTTTGTTTCACGGAACGCTGGCCCAGCGCTGAAAATGATAACATCATGCCAGCATTGGCACGACTGTCAAATTCTGCATTGGCACGACTGTCGTACCAGTAGCAATCGAACGTTCCCTGGTACAAATTTTCGTCTACATTCCCGCCCAGGGATACTAGATAGCAAATATTTTTCACAAATTTTTATCTCAATTTTTTTTTTGTTTTAACGTGGTTTTTCGGTATCTGGGTAATAATAATTATAATTCCCATTGATTATGATGAAAAAAAAGATTATCTCAGTGAGGTTCGAGCTCGAACTAATCCGCCCCTCGATCCAGTAATCCAACCCGGTCCACCCATCCTAGTTCTGGCCGCGCCCGGTGTTGCTTAACTTCGGTGATCTCTTGAAGTTCGGTCTCCATCTCGCTCTAAGTACCTTTTTTTTTAAGAAGTTTATTCGGAAGGCCACATATTTACAGATAACAGCACTTTTATACATATTCAGAACATGGGAAAACTTCATAAACATGTTATCAATATTATATTTAGATTAGAACGTTATGGCTCACACAGCGAGCTCTATACGACTATACTATCTCAACTTTCAGCTTAGCCCTAGCGAGGCTAAGCCATTTGTACTTTTCGTACATGCGGCGTGATAAACACTGATCTCCTGTAAGATGTATCATACTTTAATTTTAATTTTGGTGTGATCAGAAACGGCCTTAAAAAAAACTGATCAATCTTTTATAACAAAGATTTGTCCTTAACCTATTCCTTATCCTACCTTGAAAATTAGGACTAGACGACACATTATGCTCCGATCAGGAGATAGTAGTACCTAATATTGCTATTATTGATTTGTAAACTCATTATCTATAGTATACAAGTTAGTCATTTTTATCTGATTTTTATTCAAGCCACCAATATTTCTTTTCGTTACGTCTATGTATGTCTACTCGATCTTTCTGCGGTAGGGATGTATCGAATCTTATGTCGTTTAATCTCCTCTCTATGCAATTGATATTCGGGTTATAGGCTATTCTCTTGTCGTGGTTTCCTCTCAAAACATGGTATATGATTGGAATATTGTTTCTGTCTTGAATGTAACCGTTGCCGTCCAGGTGAAGGAAAGCCAGATAGACTTGCGTAGACTCATTGCACGTTCGATTCTCGGATTTGGTAGGTATGAAAGGTTCTTCTCGAGTCCAAATAACTTTGAAGTGATTGTGGCTGTGAATGGTGGTCGAAAAACCCTACATTATCTTTAGTCGTGTATTTTAGTCCAATTACATCTGTTTTTGTTTTTCAAAGTTTTGGTTTTAGTTGCAGATTCTCGTAGATGACCGTCAATATTCGCACCCTTTTGAAGTTGTGAAAAATTGTCAAGTTTTTTTGAGTTTTAGATTTTTGTCATCTATCGTAGGTATCTATGTTATTACTTAGAAAATAATCACAATTATCTGTGCTCAAATATTTTTTTATTTTTCAGCAGTAAATTTTCATAATCTTTCCACAAATTTTTATCTTTTGCGAAACAAAACAGTAAAAACTTCAGTCATCACCTCTTTCTTTTACTTTGTTTTTGGAAAATACATTTTAGTTCGAAATTAGTTAAAGAAAGTGTAGAAATTTTGAATTGTCAATTGATTTTTGGCGTGATAGTTAACGGAAGATGAACTGACGGGAAGTGGTTCCTAACTGTTGATGTATGGTGATAATCTGGTATACATGATGATTATGGTTTTGAAATCCACTATCTTAAAAATATTAAAAATACAAATGTCTGTAAATATATAATTATATTTCAATTACTATACTTGATGCTGTTCTTTTTCTGTACTAAACATGAAAAAAATCATCAACTCATTTATTCTTGGCTTACGAAATAAGTACTGGTGGTTCGCATTATACTTTGCTATATACTCTACAAGGAGAGTAGGGACCTTCGATGTCACGGATCGGGTTCCCGTTTCACGTGGTGAAAGTTTGAGACCTCCGAATTAACGTGGTTTTTGATTTTTGATCTAATACGCCTTGGTTGCTGAGATATCGCGATTTGAAATTTAGAGATTTTCGGGCGGAGTGGGGCTCACGCGTCTACTCCGTTGAGCGTGCACACTGGAACCAAGAGCTGGCGTGGCTGGGGCGGTAAGACGACGGACTAGAACGCTGAAGGTTCGCGGTTCGCGTCCCCGCACATTTTTTTTTTTGTTTTTTATTTCAATTTATTTTCCATATATCTTTTCAATCTCTCATAAGACATTTCCCATAACACATGAATACCTGGAATATTGCATACCCCGACCCACCTGTAGAATTTCCCGTAACACATGAATACCTGGGATATTGCATGCACAAGCACAAGGACTTTCTAACACATAAATACAGAATATGTACTCTGATTTTCTATGAAATAAAGGACCTATAAACACTACTGAAAACTTTGCCTTATACAAAGTCTGAGAAATTGAAAAGATATATGGAAAATAAATTAAACTTAAAAAAGAAAGATGTTGCAGGACTGCAGACACAGGCTGCTCAGCCTCCGTCAATGCCTCCTGCCCAACCTATAAACTCTGCTGGTTCAGTGACTGCATCATGGGAGTAGGAGCACTCTTTCCACAGCCTCTAGAGGCTCACGTCGCATTGACAGGCGTGTTGAGTCGAAGATCGAAACCACCCGGAGGTGTGAAACTCTGCGTGAAACGAGATTATCAGAGATTTCTCTCTTTGTCATCTACAAGACGAACATGCCATCGTATGGCCAACGCTATTCGAGCACTATCTGCCCAACGCTGAGCCAACGTTGACATTCATGATCATTTGACAGTCAGTGAACGAGTACGAGTCAATGCTGGGCCGGCGATGGCAAAATGTCACCGTCGGCAATACAACTTTGGGAATGTTGGGCCAACGGTGTTGAATTGTCAGCGTCGGTGAAGCGAGCTTGGGGATAACAACCATGATTTTCATATCGTATACTGGTTGCAAATGCGAAAAACGTTACTTAAGAAAACGAGTAGTTCCGTATAACTACATGTGTTTCTACACGGAATATTAGTTTCCATAACCTCACCGATTCATAGAGTGACCGCCAGGGCGGCGCTGTCGGAGTTATGAGCGTAGCGTATTCTGCAAATCCTTTCACGCGTATCACGGGTGAAAGAGCTGAATTTCCGTTTAAAGCTGCGCTCTGATTGGTCGAAATACCTCTATCACCCTTTTTCACCGAGTGATATGTATGAAAGGATTTCCAGAATACGACCCCTGCGGCTCGTGAGTGAGAACGACACTCGACTCGTCTGAATGCTGGCTGCTCGCCTTCGCTCATGTTACAAACTTCACACTCATCGGATATCGCCTTCTTTGCGCACTTATCACACAATATACTATTATTTTCGTAATTTGCCATAGAAGTTCGTAGTCTTGTACGAAAGATTACGAAATTTCACGCCGAAAAAGATGCTACCTCATCTTGCCGTAATAGTATATTACACACCTAGGGAGGGAAAGTAGGCTATTCCAAACTGCATGTGAGATTGACACCCGAGCCGAAGGCGAGGTTGGCAAGAACGCAGTTTGGGATGGCCTTTTTCACTCCCGTGGGTTGTATGCTATTTTTCACCACCCCCTGCATCGGAAAGCACGACTTCCCGTTCACGCAGCGGGCCGAAAGTCGTACTTTCCGTGCAGCTGTGGTGAAAATTTCATTTATTTAAAGACATAACTGTATATTTCCATAATTTTTCGTCAGAAGTTGTATTTCAGAAAAATGTAGTTGTTTTGCAATCCTTAACTGAAATAGTTTGTCATTAAAAATCGTAGAGTCACATTAAGTTTTTTTCGAAATTCGTACTTTTTTTTATGAAAGTCTATGACATTCTACGAAAAAAAATTCCGTGATCGACTTATAATTTTTTTCAAGTTGTTGATTAAAAATTGTAAATTTTCGTAATTTATTGTAGAAATCCGTATTTTTCTACGAGAAAACTACCTCTGTTTTGCGATTTTCTACCGATTTCTACGACTTTCGGAATTTTTTTACCATTTTTCACACTGTTCAACTAATTTCTACGATTATCTACATTTTTTACTTTTGTCGTACTTCGACGTGGAAATTATTTTCACCAGTGCGACCTCACCTTGCCGCCAGCGTCCAGTTAATTTCGTATGCGACGAGCCTAACAATGACGTAATTCAATATGTACAGGTTTATAAAGTATCTGTCGAGCGAGAGTCTCTCTCACTGTTTCTGCATTAAACAGAAGGAAGCCGTTTTCGCCTCCACATTTGCATATCAACGCCAATACATACATTAAGAGAATGTAGTGCTCACGAAGTGCTAGAGTCAAACCGGAAAAAAGCTCAAATGCTATAATCGGAAGATTGTAAAAGTTGGAGACAAATCAGTAAACTTACATCAAGGGCCTGGAGCATAGCCTTGGCGAATGCGTCAGCGTCATCTTTGCTAGAGAAGTTCAGTCCATAAACTTGTTTGTTGTCCCGCCATTGGTGAAACGTGACCGTAGCTTGGTTATACTTTAAGCCCTTCAGTATAGCACAATTTATAACGATCTCGTGGTCCTGGAGCTTGCGGCCGACAACGCGGAATGTGTTGTTCACCTGATGATGATACAGCTGCACCTTCGATAAACCCGACGAACTTCCGCTCGGTACCCATTTCTTGTTCACGTCGTCGTACACCATCACCGACGCACGTGCTGATGATATGCTTAACTCACTACAAAAAAAAACCCAAAAAAGTTTTTTAATTTCGCTCTGGAACCATATCTTCTTCCAAAATCGCCGAAACAAACGTTGTTTGAAAATGTATGCAACCCATCGTATGAATACGTAAAATTTTATAGTAATTTGGCGACTAAAATTACAACCACTTCCGATAACGCTTTCAGCAAAGTACACGGCTTGAACTGATGATAATCATTATTTATGGTATGCACGATAATATTTCCGTTAACGCACGTGGTGTTATTACTGGGCCAAAAAGACGCGCCCAATAAAACATAAATATTCAATACCATGCCCAGTACAGTGACCATTCTTCAGAGTGCCGTTTGAGATTAGCGGCGTCCATATCGTTGGATCCGTTTACTGACTCCATCCAGGTAGGATACCGTTAGGTGTTAACAGCAAAGAGCAGACAGTCCCACCGCTACCCTTCTTACAACCCTGACTCGAGGAAGCCACCCAAGACATTAACGCCTCATTTACTTCAGGCCTAAGTTAAACAATACCAATTCTACCAATGTTCTGTTTGCATTCTGTTTCAAGCCGCCTTTTCAGGATTTCAATTCGGCAGCAAGCTTTTCTGTGTCGAAGAATACCCTCCATATTTCTTTTTATTTATTTATTTATTGATTTATTTATTTATTTTGTGACAGTATTGTGTGGTTTTATAGACAGGACTTGACATCTTTTCAAAATTGCGCATTTTTAACCAGAAGGTAACTGCCCAAATACATCGAATTTTCTGGGAACAAGTTTGAAAAAAAAATAGACAACTCACGGGTGAAAAAATCTAACTGTCTAATTGCATCCTGTTTGTGTTAGATCTTTCCATTAACAACGTCATTCACTTGTATTATAATCGAAAAGTTGACATATATATCATTCAAAGCTGAATTTTTCTTGCACATTCTATTATTTCTTGCATACTGCGAGTGTTGCCAATGAATATATTGCGATGATTATAAACGAGCACCACAGCTTAACAGAGATTATACATAAACCGGAAAAGGAGTAGTGCCGCACTTGATTTCATTGTTTGCGTACTTCGACTCGAAGATGGCGAAGGAATGTATTTTTGAGTAGTGGACCGTACTTTATTACACTTTGGGAATAACCGTCAGGGGCTCACTGAACAATTTCTGCATCTGACGATCAAAGCACAGTTCTGCGTTCTAACTCGGGATGAAGAATAAAAGCCCACAGGATGTTTCAGACCACTTCCGGTCTGCGCGCTCGATCCTGATAACGACTACGCACGCCTTTTTAATGCCATTTGACATACATATGCTGGTTTTATCAATGTTTTAATTATTCATTCACTATTTTTATACATACGATATGTCGCTGAATATAACAAGTTCGTTTTTGTGTCTCACACTTGATTCTACGCAAAACTGTTATTGGCTCGTGGATGATTTTCAATTCAATCTCATCTTCGATTTTCACTTCTGTTCTACACACTCAAATTATTGCAATCAGGCAATTTACATAATATTGGAAAGTGTTAAAAGAAAATCACGATGAGTATCATATTTGACAATGTTACTATGAAATTGTATTTAGTAATAAATGCTTCTGGAATCGATCTTGGAGTTCGGCTCAAGGATGTATAGGCTATACAATCTCAACCAAAAGTGAGTCTCGTCGTCAATATTGAGTACTTCGAGATGAGACAAAAATCGGAAATAAATCAACCACAATCAAGATGATAAGAGTATTCATTTTCAATAATAATAATGCCCAAAAGTTATCAACAAATTGTTTAAACAAATCATTGTTTAACAAATTTCCTGGTGACGTTATTTTTTTTTCATGTCAAATGAATTCGTTAATTTTTCTGAATACATATGAATTTTTTCAGAATTTTGTCACTTTTTTGAAATTTCCGTTTTTGATTTTGAAAAATGGAGAAAAAAATTTGAATTTTGGATATGTTATTTTGGAAACAATGTAGATTACAATTCCGAAGTTTCCGGAGAGTGGAACTAATAGTTTTGTAAATACAGCCTTTAGAAATTTCCGAAAACGGAAATTTAAAAAAAGTGACAAAATTCTGAAAAAATTCATGTGTATTCAGAATGATTAACGAATTCATTTGACATGAAAAAAAAATAACGTCACCAGGAAATTTGTTAAACAATGATTTGTTTAAACAATTTGTTGATAACTTTTGGGCATTATTATTATTGAAAATGAATATTCTTATCATCTTGATTGTGGTTGATTTTTTTCCGATTTTTATCTCATCTCGAGGTACTCAATATTGACGACGAGACTC
>JAEUYN010001493.1:0-25882 GCA_018257835.1 Euura lappo
ATGAAATGAGGGTCTAGATGAGGATGTATATATATATATATTATAGTAGATTATAAATAGGATTAAGAAAGAAATGCAAATGTAATGAGAAACGGGCTGACGCCGAAAGGCAAGCCTGAGAACAAATAAATACATACATTGATGTAATATTTTACGATATCTTTTTCAACAGGGATTAGACACGCGGTATTTAACAGCACACTTAACATTTTGTAGCACGTACGTTCTGCAGGTGGTAAGATTCATTGAATCGTTAAAAATGAAAACTATGATGCATACATCATCACGATATAGATAAAATGTGTTTGTTGAACGTTATGCTCTTTGTTTGGAACCATTTTATTCTCTCCATTTTATGCTACACGGAATGTTCAAACCATTTTCAACATGTCAGGTTCCACTCGATTCGTCAAGTATTGTCATGATATCCCGATTTTTGTTTCAGGATTCGAGCCAGACGCGGCTGAGGCCGCAGCTGCCGCCGCGGCTGCCATACGCAGAGGTAAGTTAAAGATACAGAGATTTTCGATAATGACAGATATTCACTTGTTGTTCGAATTTATAACGTTATGCTTTTTGTTTGGAACCATTTTATTCTCTACATTTTATGCTACACGGAATGTTCAAACCATTTTCAACATGTCAGGTTCCACTCGATTCGTCAAGTATTGTCATGATATTCTGATTTTTGTTTCAGGACTCAATCGAGCCACGGTTGCCGGAATCCAAAGTGAGTTAAAGATACAGAGATTTTCGATAATGACAGATATTCACTTGTTGTTCGAATTTAGCTCAAGCGAGTCGAGCACCGCGGAATGACGACTTAATCACAGTCCTCTTCACTTAAATTTCAGATGCCGTGGTAACTGTCAGAAACCAACTGAAGTTCTTTGCGAATAGTGTTATCCGGTCGGTCACACGTAAGTTCAAAACAATGTCACCCAATGAAGATATTCAAGTCATAGCTACTAAGTAAGACATGCGTCAGATATTGACAAAGTACAATAGTGTCATGACGTACCTATTTTATTTTGCAGATGGCGGTTCCCAGGCGACCAACGAAGACGCTGGTAAGTGATAAGTGGATACACTTACTTGACCAATTTATACGTCTACCAAAACGCTCGAATTATCTTCGTCTCCGTATTCTGGAAAATCATTCCGTTTCATATTCAGGACCTTTCTATTTCTACTTCAGATAATTTGTTGAGTGCCGGATACCATCTCGCAGCCGATGTAAATTCTGTCCTAGCAGGTCACGGGGGTGAGTTGAAGACGACTTTTACCCTTTAAAAATGTTTTTGTTATCTACTGTTCGCTTCACATTTCAGGGTGAAGTCGAGAAATTGTTTCAATTGACCGAGATTTTCTATTTTGGGTCTTAATATTTCATTATTTTTTTCACTTATTGCCATTATATCATGCGTCAATTGGTGAATTTTCAATCTGTCATGATACGCCTATTTTATTTTCAGGAGACAGAACCCATATGTTTAACAAATTCGTGGGTAAGTGACACTCATTCGAAAAATACATCAAGCCTATCTTTATTTTCATCCAGCTGTTGTAGAACTGAGTGAGAGTCGAAGACGACTTGATCATAACCTCTGTATTCCAATTTCAGCTGTAGTCAACCCAGCATTAAGATCCAGACTGATATCCGATACCCAAAGAATTGAATCGACATCCGGACGTGAGTTGAAGGCGATTGTGCCCATCTAGAATATCGCGCCTCAATTAGCACTTGAAAATTGTCCAAATTATTGAGGTATCTTTCAATTTCCAGTTCCCAACGATCAGATCGAACATTTTGTGACCTTATTCACTCAAGTATTCAACTCAATGATCCCCGAAGTCAATGGGATTTTGGGTGCTGTTTTCGCGGTTGACTCTAGTAAGTTGGAGACAATCGTACCATTACAGCTATATATTTAAAAAAGTCATGAAAAATAAAAACAATGCAAATGGCGCTTACGACCTCCTGCTTTTAACAACCAATATTTTTTATCGAATTTTTTTAAATGGTCGTTCTTTCAATTTATCTTTGCATATTAGGAGTTTTTACAACTATTTGGAAAAATTATTAAAAATCATGAGAGAAAATGGCGCTTCCGACGTTTTGCCTTTACTTTGTTTTTTATTTTTCCTTAAAAATTGTAATGAAAGAACGACGTATCCGCCAAACTTATGAGCTTTTGCACTTACATTTTTCGATCTCGTAATTTCAATTGATCTATACGTTTTGGCCGTTTTGAGAGCGAATGGCGTGAAAAAAAATATACCTTTATATATATGGGGTATTCCATGCGAAGCGGGACAGGTTTCGGCCAAGGGTCGGCGAATTTGACGCCCGTCCAGAATCTCGTTCCTCACTACCTTGCGACAAGTTTTCCGGAGTTTTAGACCCTGATTGATTCTTGCTTTCCGGTGAGTCACGATTGAAGGAACTTTCCTGGGGTTGGTTTGATTCACTTGAAAATTTTACTGAACATAGTTCGAGATGTCCCGAAAGTATAGTAAAATTTTCAGCAACTCGTTTTTTTTTATTCGCCGGCAATAAATTATTGAAAAAAATTTGTCACGAACAATAAAATTTTTCGTTACCGGGACTTTCTTGAAATGAAGTCCGTACACCAAATACTAATACAAAACAGTTCAAAAATAGTCCTGATGACATAAAATAATTTTATTGTTTCCAAAAATATTTTCAATAATTTATTGCCGACGAATAGAAAAAAACGAGTTGCTGAAAATTTTACCATACTTTTGCGACACTTCGAACTATGTTCAGTAAAATTTTCAAGTGAATCAAACCGACCCCAGGAATGCTCCTTCAATCGTGACTCACGGGACATCAAATATCAATCAGGGTCTCAAACTTTGGAAAACTTGTTTCAAGGTAGTAAGGAACGAGATTCTAGACGGGCGTCAAATTCGCCGACCTTCGGCCGAAAACCGGCCCGCTTCGCATGGAATACCCCATATATACTAGGGGGGCTTCGCCTCCCTGCGCGCTTCGCGCGCCAACCTCCCGATTCGGGTTGTATTCAGTAATATTTTGTACATGGTGAAAAAAGTCAAAAAGAAGAAATTGAAAATTCTGTATGGAATGAAAAAGCGTGATCTCGGTTATAGTGGTTTCGCGCGAAAGGTTTCTGCACGGATTACTGGGAGATTGGGATCCCATGATTCATATACTAAGTGTGAGTGGTTTTTTTTACAGTTTTTAACAGTTTTCTGTATCATGACTTGACATGTCCTGACATGACCTGTTGTGACCTGACATGACCCGACATGACCTGTTACGCTTGACATGAGGTTTCTGCACGGATTACTGAAAGATTGGGATCCCATGATTCATATACTAATTGTGAGTGGTTTTTTTTACCGTTTTTAACAGTCCTGTCCTGACATGACTTGTTGTGACCTGAAATGTCCTGTTATGACCTGACATGTCCTGACACGACCTGTCATGACCTGACACGTCCTGACAATATGACCTGTTATGACGACTTCGGTTCGGTTCTTTCCGGAAGACTTCGGGTCTTTCCGGACGACTTCGGGTCTTTCCGGACGACTTCGGGTCTTTCCGGAAGACTTCGGGTCTTTCCGGAAGACCTCGGGTATTTCCGGAAGACTTCGGATCTTTCCGGAAGACTTTGGGTATTTCCGGAAGACTTCGGGTCTTTCCGGAAGACTTCGGGTGTTCGTGGGGGATTCTGGGTAATCTCTGGGGGATTAGGTTAGGTTAGGTTAGGTTAGGTTACGTTAGGTGGGGGAATTCGTGGGGGATTCTGGGTAATATTCTGGGTTAGGTTAGGTTAGGCTAGGTTAGGTTAGGTTAGGTTAGGTTAGGTTAGGTTTAGGAACACTTTGGACAGGGGAACGGCGGAACGGGGGAACACTTTGGCCAGGGGAACGGCGGAACGGGGGAACACTTTGGACAGGGGAACGGCGGAACGGGGAATCTTTCATGGGGGGGGGGGTCGTCGTCGTCGACCTTCGAAATCTTGACACGGCGGCGGCGGCGGCGGCGGCGGCGGCGGCGATATCTTTATATAATATAGAACGATATACCTTAAATATACCTTAAATATACCTTTTGCCATCAAAATCGCGTTTTTGGCGCTTACGACCGTATGCCATCCCTACTGAAAAAGATCCTGTAAAATATTACATGAAAAAGTACATAATAAATTACATGATAAATTTTATAAAGTTATGACTGGATTCCTGATACGAATTATTATGTACTTTATCATACGATTTTTGTTCTAATCATTAAGTTGTACAAATACACATAATTTATTTCCTGATTTATCGTAGGATATTTTACATGATCAGATTTTATGATAGAAAAAAAAAGGGGGACACCCGAGTCGGGATCGAACCGTGGTCCTTCGAATTTGGAAGCAGTAACGCTACCGCTTGAGCTACGGTACTTCATAGTAATGTAACAAAGTTTTAGGTTCATAAGCTTTGATATGATTGTGATTGATTTCAGTTTCTTCAAAGAAGTTGGAACTCGTAGAGCTAAAACTCATGTAAAACATCACACAATAAATTAGATGATAAATTATGTGTATTTGTAGAACGTATCATCGTGTGTAGAACGTAAAATCATGCGATAAAGTACAGAATAATTGACAACATTCTTAATTTACATGATAATTCATATCATGAATCCAGTCATAACTTTATGAAATTTATTATGTACTTTTTCATGTAATATTTTACAATATCTTTTTCAATAGGGATTAGACACGCGGTATTTAACAGCACACTTAACATTTTGTAGCACGTATGTTCTGCAGGTTGTAAGATTCATTGAATCGTTAGGGAGCGTTCAAATATTACGTAACATTAATAAGGGGGGGGGGGTCCAGCCAGTGTTGCGGTAATGTTACGTGGGGGGAGGGGGGCGTTAGTTGCCTATTACGTAACTTTAATTGAACACTAAAAACGAGACAAAAATGTTGAACCTTTCTGGAATACCAAAATTTAGTATTAGACATTAAAAAAATTAATTCTATATATGACAATTTTGTAGATTAATATGGCTGGGATAATGTTACGTAACATGGGGGGGGGGGATAGACTCGTGTTACAATTTGTTACGAAGGGGGTAGGGGGGGTCAAAATCGGCTGAAAAAAGTTAGGTAATATTTGAACGCTCCCTTAAAAATAAAAACTTTGCGTACGTCATCACGATATAGATAAAATGTGTTTTTTGAACGTTATGCTCTTTGTTTGGAACCATTTTATTCTTTACATTTTATGCTACACGGAATGTTCAAACCATTTTCAACATGTCAGGTTCCACTCGATTCGTCAAGTATTGTCATGATATCCTGATTTTTGTTTCAGGAGTCGACCCAGCCGCGGCTGCCATCAGCAGTAAGTTAAAGATACAGAGATTTTCGATAGTGACAGATATTCACTTGTTGTTCGAATTTAGCTCAAGCGCGTCCAGCACCGCGGAATCAATTTTTCAAGTATTGTGTCTCGAAATATTTAACGGTTTACTTATTTTGCAGCAATTATTCTGCAGACTTATCGAATCGTTATGCCTACATTTTTAACCGACTTCAAAAAAGGAGGAGGTATTCTCTATTCGGCTGTATTTTTTTTTTTTTTTATGTTTGTTACCTCATAACTCCGTCATTTATTATCCGATTTGGAAAATTTTTCGTTCATTCGGAAGGGTATACTTCCAGGTTGGTCCCATATAAATTTAATCAGAATCGGTTCATTAGTTTGGTTTTTGTTACGTAGTTTACTTATGAACGGCGCCTTCGCATAATATGGGCAGCGTGTTAGTAGGTATACCCATATCCGCTAGCGATAAATAAATTACGGAACGCAAGATTCACTAAAAAGCAAAAAATAAAAAACTTTTCAAAAAAAATATAACCGACTTCAAAAAATCTGCTGTGAAAAAATGGAACTAAAAAGTGAAAAATAATTGTCTGATTGTGAATAATAAAGTATGAGGACAATAAGATACAATTATTGTTATTTTCGGAGTCGGTGCCAGTTGAATGTATACCTACTCTTCTTCGTTAATACACGTTTGTAAACCTTGGCTGGCACGGACTCCAAAAATAACAATAATTGTATCTTATTGTCCTCATACTTTATTATTCACAATCAGACAATTATTTTTCACTTTTTAGGTCCATTTTTTCACAGCAGATTTTTTGAAGTCGGTTATATTTTTTTTGAAAAGTTTTTTATAGTACCACAGGAAGTAAGATTTAAAATCGTAAAATGGTACCGAAGTGGAAAATCGACCATTCGTCCTACTCATGTACCTATATCAAGAGCAATCAACTTTTGAAGTGTTGTGTCACGAAATATTTAACAGCACACTTAACATTTTGTAGCACGTATGTTCTGCAGGTGGTAAGATTCACTGAATCGTTAAATATAAAAACTATGCGTATGTCATCACGATATAGATAAAATGTGTTTGTTGAACCTCTTTGTGTGCAACAATTTTATTCTCTACATTTTATGCTACACGGAATGTTCAAACCATTTTCAACATGTCAGGTGCCACTCGATTCGTCAAGTATTGTCATGATATCCTGATTTTTGTTTCAGGAGTCCAACCATCGATGGCTGCCGCAATCAACAGTAAGTTAAAGATACAGCGATTTTCGATAATAACAGATATTCACTTGTTGTTCGAATTTATCTCAGGCGAGTCGAGCACCGCGGAATGACTTCTTAATCACAGTCCTCTTTACTTACATTACAGATCAAGTGGCAGATGTCAGACACAGACTGGACTTATTTGCGGATCGTATTAGACGGTCGGTCAGAAGTAAGTTCAAAACAATGTCACCCAATGAAGATATTCAAGACATAGCTAGTAAGACATGCGTCAAATATTGACAAAGTACAATAGTGTCATGACGTACCTATTTTATTTTGCAGATGGCGGTTCCCAGGTGACCGAAGAAGACGCTCGTAAGTGATAAGTGGATACACTGACTTGACCAATCTATACGTCTACCAAAACGCTCGAATTATCTTTGTCTCCGTATTCTGGAAAATCATTCCGTTTGATATTCAGGACCACTCTATTTCTACTTCAGATGCTCTGGTGAGTGCCGGAAACTATCTCGCAGACGATGTAAATTCTGTCCTAGCGGGTCACGGGGGTGAGTTGAAGACGACTTTTACCCTTTAAAAATGTTTTCGTTATCTACTGTTCGCTTCAGATATCAGGGTGAAGTCGAGAAATTGTTTTAATTGACCGAGATTTTCTATTTTGATTCTTCACATTTCATTCTTCTTTTTACTTATTGCCATTATATCATGCGTCAATTGGTGAACTTTCAATCTGTCATGATACGCCTATTTTATTTTCAGAAGACAGAATTGAAATTTATAACGCATTCACGGGTGAGTGACACTCATTCGAAAAATACATCAAGTCTAGCTTGATTTTCATCCAGCTGTTGTAGAACTGAGTGAGAGTCGAACACGACTTGATCATAACCTCTGTATTCCAATTTCAGCTTCAGTCAGCCCACCATTAAGATCCAGAATGATATCCGATACCCAAAGAATTGAATCGACACCAGGGCGTGAGTTGAAGACGATTGTGCCCATCTAGAATATTGCGCCTCAATTAGCACTTGAAAATTGTCTAAATTATTAAGGTATCTTTTAATTTCCAGGTCACCCCATTCAGATCGAAGCTTCTGTGACCTCATTTACTCAAATATTCGACTTCATCTTCTCCCAAGTCAATGTGATTTTGGATATTGTTTTCGCGGTTTCCCCTAGTAAGTTGGAAACAATCCTACGATTAGCAATATAATTGTCATACTGAGATCTATCGTTTGCTACAAACCAAATTCAAATGAGGCTTTCATAAATTGATCTATTTCCTTAGCTTTCAGTTAGGCAAACGTATTTGATACTCAACATTAGATCCCTGATTTCAATTGTACCACCAGTTTAGTACCGCTCAACTACGATCCTGAATATTTGGACTTTTTATATTGTTTCCAACGTCAACTAAAATATGATGATTTCTTAAATTATACTTTCAATGTGCTCTGGTAATTGCCATTGAATCGTAATTTCACTTTCCCAGGTGGATCTAGAATTGGATCTCCATCTGGATCTGGATCTGGATCTCCATCTAGATCTAGATCCAGATCTCCAGCTCGATCTGGATCCAGATTTCCATCTAGATCTGGATCTGGATAATCATAAATCCCATGCCAGTCCAGCTGAACCGAAGCAGCGGAAGAGGCTATTGGTGAGTGTCGCCGACAGTATCACCTGATACGAAGATGCTGAATATATTTATTCACTAATTTTGGTGAATCTATTCGCAGCCCACTTCTTAGCAGCTATCGCGGAGCGGAATATTCGGAACCGCTTGTGCTAATCTGAATTACTTTTTGTGAAAGAACGTAAATCATCTGCTGGACGAGAGACTACCGCTTTCTTCCAGCACGTCTTTCAGTTGATTACTGAATATGTATATACCAGTGAAATTAATGTAAAGCTGCATAAGATTGTGAGCAATAAAAATCAATTTCGAAAATATTCATTCGCTGTATCGTATAAATTTTCCATTTCCCAAAACAGATTCCAAATACGAAAGAATAAAGACATTCAGAAACCCTCATAAAAGCGATTAATTTTTCCTTCCGAGTCACGTGACATGTGAAAAGGTTTTTTTATTTGAAACATCCGCATGAAAAGTTTGATTCCGTTCGGACCCCTAAACCGATTTGGATGAAATTTGCGAGGCATACTGTTCTTATTCCGAGGCTGTGCCAATAAAGTTTTCAAACGTCCCTCGCTAACCATGTTTAAGTACAAAACACCGTGAGGAATATTACGATACAGATAATTAGTCACTGATTATCCGACAATAGTGATTCAAAAACCGAAAGACGTTCAGAATGATATCCAAACGAGAAGAGTCGGTGCCTTCCCCGTGCACCCCTTCCATGGTTAAAGACATGACCTGATTTTTCCGTTAAAAATTGAGTCACCTTATGGCATCAACGGGCCTTCGATAATCTTGAGTCATTTCGTATCTAGATATGGTATACAGGACATTTCAATGACGGGATTCGTTTACCCCGATTGTCGAGTCTGATATTGTATTCATATTGTATTGACGCAAGTACTTGAATCGTTAATTCGTCATCACTTCTGAATATTCAATAAAGTTTTGTCATCGCCCGTATCTTATTGATAGAGTTGTGCATCGTGGACTACGAATACCTAAATTCAAATATTATTTATTTCAGAGGTGGATGCTTAATTGGCGTTCACATCATCTGAATTTAACAAACAATTCTTGACGTTCATCATTCTTTGTCACATTTTGTGCATTTTTTTTTCACTTGCATTCCCTCAAAATCCGAAGAGAGATTTCAAGAATTCAGAAAATCAACCGAATGACGCATATTATCTTGAAAATCGGAAAAACTCATTTTCTTAAAAATGAAACTTCTTTTTCCAATAAATATCGCACACAATATGTGGGATGATATGACTCATAGGTTCTGTGAGTTTCATTGCTGCTGAGGCATCGCTTCATACTGAAAAAATTATTGTTTTCCATCCATGAACGGAAAGGCTGATTTTGCGACCTGTTTTCGGGGAGCAAACAGTGGTTTTACCGACCGGGAAGTCTTCTCTCCCGGTAAGTCTTTTTTCCCCGGTCTTCCTTCCCTGGAACTCTTTCCTCCCTGCTTTTAGTTCCCGTACCGGCTGCGCTACACTTCAGCCACATAACCTCCAATGATCACTGTTTTGCCCGCCAAATCGACCTTTCCGTTCATGATGGAAAAAATACAGTCTGCACCGCGGTCGCAGGACTTTTCACTCCCTCGGTGTAGTTTTGTAAGGTATATGTGAATATACGTATCAGCTTTGCCGATTTAAAACAGCGCTTGTGCGCGGGCGACTTGTGCGCAAAGAGCGACGCGCACACAGCACACACGTGCTAGCGGTGTGTGCCCTACAACCTTCAGAGAGAGTCGGCTTGTTGCTCGGTCTCAGTGTTGGGCAGCAGCAAATTACATGGTGTAATTAATTACATTTCCATTACAAATTACAGCTGTAATTTGTAATTAAAAAAAAATCCATTACCCATTACAATTGTAATTTGTAATTGAATCGAAATCCATTACCCATTACAATTGTAATTTGTAATTAAACCGAAATCCATTACCCATTACAATTGTAATTTGTAATGAAACCGAAATCCATTACCCATTACAATTGTAATTTGTAATTAAACCGAAATCCATTAACCATTACAATTGTAATTTGTAATTGAACCGAAATCCATTAACCATTACAATTTTAATTTGTAATTAAACCGAAATACATTACCCATTAGAATTGTAATTTGTAATTAAACCGAAATCCATTAACCATTACAATTGTAATTTGTAATTAAATCGAAAAACATTACCCATTACAATTGTAATTTGTAATTAAACTCGAATCCATTAACCATTACAATTGTAATTTGTAATTAAACCGAAATCCATTAACCATTACAATTGTAATTTGTAATTAAACTCGAATCCATTAACCATTACAATTTTAATTTGTAATTGAACTAAAATCCATTAACCATTACAATTTTAATTTGTAATTAATCCGAAATCCATTAACCATTACAATCTGAAAATGTAATTAAGTCGAAATACCCGAACCATTACAATTTTAAAATGTAATTAAACCAAAATACATGAACCATTACAATTTTAAAATGTAATTGAACCGAACCCAACCGAAGCATTACAGTTCAAAAATGTAATTGAACCGAAATACATGAACCATTACAATTTTAAAATGTAATTAAACCGAATCTAACCGAAGCATTACAATTTTTAAATGTAATGCTTCGGTTAGGTTCGGTTCAATTACAATTTGAAATAGCAATAGTTCATGTATTTTGGTTCAATTACATTTTTAAATTGTAATGGTTCATGTATTTCGGTTCAATTACATTTTAAAATTGTAATGGTTCATGTATTTCGACTTAATTACATTTAAAAATTGTAATGCTTCGGTTAGGATCGGTTTAATTACATTTTAAAATTGTAATGGTTCATGTCTTTCGGTTCAATTACATTTTCGAACTGTAATGCTTCGGTTGGGTTCGGTTCAATTACATTTGAAAATTGTAATGGTTCACGTATTTCGACTTAATTACATTTTAAAATTGTAATGGTTAATGGATTTCGGTTTAATTACAAATTAAAATTGTAATGGATAATGGATTTTGGTTCAATTACAAATTAAGATTGTAATGGTTAATGGATTCGAGTTTAATTACAAATTACAATTGTAATGGGTAATGTATTTCGGTTTAATTACAAATTACAATTGTAATGGTTAATGGATTTCGGTTCAATTACAATTTAAAATTGTAATGGTTAATGTATTTCGATTGAATTACAAATTACAATTGTAATGGTTAATGGATTTCGTTTTAATTACAAATTAAAATTGTAATGGTTAATGGATTCGAGTTTAATTACAAATTACAATTGTAATGGGTAATGTTTTTCGATTCAATTACAAATTACAATTGTAATGGTCAATGGATTTTGTTTTAATTACAAATTACAATTGTAATGGGTAATGGATTTCGGTTTAATTACAAATTACAATTGTAATGGTTAATGGATTTCGGTTCAATTACAAATTACAATTGTAATGGTTAATGGATTTCGGCTCAATTACAAATTACAATTGTAATGGTTAATGGATTTCGGTTTAATTACAAATTACAATTGTAATGGTTAATGGATTTCGGTTCAATTACAAATTACAATTGTAATGGTTAATGGATTTCGGTTTAATTACAAATTACAATTGTAATGGTTAATGGATTTCGGTTTAATTACAAATTACAAATTGTAATTTGTAATTTGTAATTAATTAATTACAAATTCGCCCAACACTGCTCGGTCTAATGTGACCGATTTGTCAAGTACAAAAGTGGTCAATAAAGAATTCAGAGTTTAAGAAGAAGAATCAAAGTGTATGAAAGCGACAAGTGACCAGTGCCACATGGGCGCCAAGTGTGGAGCCTCGTCTACCCGACCGTACAAGGGTCTTACCCCCTGAAGAGGCTACGCGCAATGCCTTGGGCCCTCCGGGATGAGGCCTGGTTAACATCAGCAGGACACTTGGGCCTTGAGACACTGGACGTCTCAATGACACCCCCTCCCGGACTGGGAGGGCTAGCTTCCCTCGGCGTAAGGGAGGCATTCCTGCACAGACCGGCATAGAGAATAGTTACCCCTGAATATTACACAGCTCAGAGCATTTGATAAAAGGAGATTTTACATGTAGTTCATTTATCTAACACCCAAACTGCCTCCCGAGTAGAAATTGACGTCCGGCACAGGCCAGGCCCTGTACGGGTTTGCCTGACCGCCTGATCAGGCTGCCATCAGGCTCTCCAATCAGGCCCTGATAGTGAATGTAACGCTGCGTTCTAGGATCGCCTGATCAGGTTGTAGTAGTCAGGCCCTGGTGAGGCCGGACTATCAGGTCCTGATTAGGTTTGTTGATCAGGCCCCGATCGAGCTTCCTGATCAAGCTTCCTGATCAATCCCTGATGAAGCCCTGATCATATTTGTGGATTTGTGTTTGTATCATCCAATGCTACAAAAATAATGATTAAATAAAAATTGTATGGATTGAGTAAGCTGAACCACTCATACTCGGCCGCATACCAACGCTAGAACGCAATTTCACTTCAGAAAAACTTCGCATTGTTTCGACCTAACCGGGTTTCGATCCTGGACCTATCGCTCGCTCGCATTACTAATCGCACGCCCTACCTACTACGCCAAACTACTTATTAGATATTGTGATAACTTTGACACCCATTACTAGTAAGTGCTTCATATACTCATCTAAATGATTATCCTGCGTGGTCCCAGCAAGTTTTAACTTCACCGAATAAAGGTTTATTTTCCATTAATCATACTGTGGCGTGAAACCCGTACTAAAAAATGCGTGGTACAAACCCGACCAGGGGCCGAGCAGGCATGCCTGAGTAACGGATGCCTGGGGCCAATCCGATCGGCATCCCAACCGGCTTGCCTCCGTAAGGGATGGTTCACCGAATAAAGGTTTATTTTCCATTAACCATACTGTGGCGTGAAACCCGTACTAAAAAATGCGTGGTACAAACCCGACCAGGGGCCGAGCAGGCATGCCTGAGTAACGGATGCCTGGGGCCAATCCGATCGGCATCCCAACAGGCTCGCCTCACCAAAGGATGCCTCAGGTCAATCTGACCAGGGTTTCAACGAGCATGCCTCAATAAGGGCCGTATCAAGCTGTACTGACCAGGGCCTCAACAGGCACACTTTAGTAAGGGACGCCTGAGGCCAACCTGACCAGGGATTTAACATGCACCCTTAGTGAGGCCCCTATCAGGCTGTTCTGACCAGGGACCCAACAGGCACACCTCAGTAAGGGATGCCTGGATCGCCCTGACTAGGTGCCCAACAGGCACGCCACCATAAGGGCCCTATAAGGCTATTCTGACCAGGGAGCCAACAGGCACACTGTAACGCCTTTATTTCTATAGTCACGCGTCTACCTATACTTTATCTGGGGACGCGTAAACACCACTACTCCGCCGGGCGCCACACCGAACCTAGCTCGATGAAATTTATTTAACCGGAGCAATTATCCTGACTCTCTCTCAGGGCTACTTAAGGTTATCATCTGACTGAACCGTAATCTATCCTGATGGTGAAATAGCTTCCTTTAGTCAACTTATAGCGAGGGATCACCCCGAAGAGATCTCCGTGCCAGACTCTTTATAACAGATATTGACGAACGTAGACGGCATGCATGTGAGGACCCCTAATGCTTCTGAAAGCAACGCGTAATCATTTAGGCAGATTTCAGGTCTCACCCGAAGGATTGACTGTCACCGTTCCAACTGCTCAGCGCTGCTAACTGAAACCGTAGGCGTAAGGTAAGGTTTTTTTAACTCTCACAAACCAACTGCCGTGGATGTCCTCCGAAGAGTAACACCGTAGCAACAATGATACAATTATGGTCGAGTAGACTCCGAAGAGAACACTGTTGCCTCTAGCTAAGGATCTTATCATTAACGATCACTGTAAGTGTGTATTCTTGACCTCAGGATAATGTGTGTGTAGATTCTTGGAAATGAAGGTCATAAACGAGTTTTTTTTACCAAAAAAAAAACGTAACGTTTCGGCTCATGGGGAGAGCCCTCCTCAGACGAAATGCATTTTTTTATTGTCTGTTCGAACAAAATTTTTACAGTTACAAAATTTTGTAACAGTTACAAATTTTTACAGTTACAAATTTTTGTAACTGTAAAAATTTTGTTCGAACAGACAATAAAAAAATGCATTTCGTCTGAGGAGGGCTTTCCCCATGAGCCGAAACGTTACGTTTTTTTGGTAAAAAAAACTCTTTTATGACCTTCATTTCCAAGAATCTACACACACATTAACGATCACTCTGGGCTATTCCAAAGAATATTCCGTTGTGCTAGAGCCAAGACGGCTGTCTACTGGTTAGGATGGGGTTAGGATGTCATAGGTGTCTGAAATCAAAATGCTGTAACACAGATTTATGTTGATAGTGAGGTCTGGACTTACGTTAATATGAAAACGGCGTTCCAATAAAAAAAATATATAAAGAATAGGCTATTTGCCGATTAATAAACAATAAGAAATTGAAGAAAAACGGTACTTCAACTGAAGTATAAAGCAAAATAAAGAAAATTAATAATTTGAAAAGAATTTTTAAAGTCCGGGGACTGATGCTCTCACGAGTGATATCTTTTGAATTTAACTGTTGTTAAGACCGAAGTCAGGACCGAAGTGCCTCTACCCAGATCCGTGTTTACCAAGAAACCTCGGTATCAGGGAACTACTTTGTGTCGCGGATGTCGAATTTCCGTGGTGGGGGTTGACCCAAGCACCTCTCGACGGTTTAGCGCGTATGAATTTAAGTTACCGTTTTTATACCTGCAGTTAGCCCTGCTGATCCCCGTTTATTTGTATTAGAAATCAATGATGTACATGGTCTTCTGTTCTTTTTACATGTGGTGGTTCTTGTTTTGATTCTACGTGTGCGACTCTAAGTTATATTGCAAAGTGTGTGTGTATCTCGTGTTTGCCCTACTGGCCATGATTTTACCGGTTATGTGTGTGTGTGACTCTAAGTTGTTCCAAAAACGTGTATGCATGCTTTTAATTATTTAATTGATCCGTTACAACACCTTAGTAAGGGATGCCTGGGGTCGCCCTGACTAGGGGCCCAAAAGGCACGCGTTACTAAGGCGTGCCTGATGCTTACCTGATCAGGGCCACATCACGCGAGCCTAAGCGAGGCATGCCTGATGCTACCCTGACCAGGGCCCCATCAATTGTACCCCATATGGCACACCTGATTGCAACCTGATCAGAGCCTGGTGGAACGGCAGGCTAGCCTGACCAAATTTCTACTCGGGCTCCTCGATATGTATAAGATTTCCTATATCCTATAAGTTTGCTATCCTCGTGTTCGGCTCGCAACTCGTGCAGCCTCTCCTCTCCTTCGTGAGAGGAGAGGCTGCACGATCACTTTGCCATCGATTTTACAATTTCATATAATACATTTCGATGAAATTTATAGGCTTCATGGCCGGAACACTTAGTTGATTTCACGTATGAAATACGTTTTAACGTCTGTCTACGTATACAGCTGAAATGATACGTATACTATACGCGTACGCGATGTAGACAATCAAGACGTATTTTCTATACGAAGTATATACGTATAACACATGTATTATTCGCGTCAATGCCGAAGCCGTTGTTACGAGCGGCTAGTCCGAGCGAACAAGTCAAATAAATAATTAAATATCTAAATAACCAGGTGTTATGCTACTCGCTTCAAGATGAACAATTGTTCTTACGAACAATCTTTTTTTTATGAGTGATTCTGTCAGGAATGTTATAATTGAATCACCCGATGGGATCCGAGGTTGTTCAACGTCCTATACAGGCCCGTTATTGTTTAAGCAAATTATTAATAGGGCTGAAACTAAATTAAACTAAAAGAAAGGTAATTTTGAAAATAAAATGATGTTTAATTAGGTAAAAGTTGAAATATATTCTTCACGATTAATAAAGTCAATGAAGTGCAACTACTACACAATGAGTAATAGTTGCATGAATTATAAAATAAAATGAAACACGGATAAATATAATGCTACTCACGGTCAGTCAGTATAATTTTACAAAAGTAATATAACTTTCTTCTATTAAATCAAACTCTAATTTATGGAATTCTCTTGATTCTCAATCCTTCTATATCGCTTCAATCTTGCAATAATTCTAATTTCCTAACGATTAATAATATACAAAATACATAAAAATGGAAATGAAACAGATTTTAACGAGCGTCGAGACTTAGCTTTTGGCGAGTGGAGGAATGAGCCACAGGTGTAGGTGTAGGTGTATGGCTGCTGTTGCGTACCGGCGGGCTGCTGTGCAGGTTGGCAGACGCACGTTCCACTAATACACTGTTGATGTAATATGTCTCAGTCCAGGGTTTTTATCAAGCACGTTATTTAGGCGATTGAAACTATGCGGAGAGTTTAAAGCACTGATTCTAATTTTGCGAAAGATAAAAGATAATGGAATTGAAAATGTTAAAATGGAATATTATAATCACTTAAAACTACCTTCTGTTAAGAAGGGCAGGAAGCTGAACACTGACTGATACCGAACTTCAGTGTTGAAATAATGAATTGAAAATGAATTTAGATGACGAGATTAGAGTTCCTTCGGGCCGTGATCCTATGCTAACACAAGGTTGTAAGGGCGGTTATTCCGAACTTTGTGACTCTAACTTTTATCCCGGTTCTCACGATCCGCACACTATGTGGCTTGATGGATGAAAGACGAATTTTTAAGTGCGTGACTCCTGAGCTGGACTCTTAGTGTATTAATGCGCGCCTGCCAAACTGCAAGTTCAGCACTTTTCTCGCCTCCTAATTGGTTAGGCGTAGGGACTTACTTAGGAGTCCCCGTGCGCGTGCTGCGGCTCATTACTCCACCTCCAGCGGCTATAGTCTGTTCACTGTAACTTATGATTTAATAATGATTAAATTTAGGCTTAGAGATAAACAGCATTCACTCA
Source organism: Euura lappo (assembly GCA_018257835.1). NCBI lineage: Eukaryota > Metazoa > Arthropoda > Insecta > Hymenoptera > Tenthredinidae > Euura > Euura lappo. The sequence goes on from JAEUYN010001493.1 coordinate 17,203, forward strand.
TCAAGCATTCCTTAATAGGTAACTAATCAGGTGAAGTCTTATCTCTAGCGGATTTTGAGGTTTACTCTTGTAATAATTGGTAATTTTAACAAAGAGTTATTTCGAATGGACTATAGGCGAAGCATGGGTGTTCAGCGTCAGCAAAACCCCATGGTTCCAAGTACTGACCGTTTGTAACACTAGCCTAGCCTAGTTATCGGGGAATACGTGCCGTTTAGCCAGTCAAGGAGGTGATAAATAACCAAAAGAAATACAATATTCATAATATGTTAAGACAATGCATTACTTGCTCGTGGGAAAATAAAATAAAAATGAAAAATGAATTTAGGTACGATAAGCTAAAGTTGCGATCGTAACATCCCTCCCTCCTTAAAAAGGCATCAACGTCCCCGTTGATAATTGTAACAAGTGAATAACTATAATAACAATAATATCTTATTAATTAATACTAATAAAATTCACAATAAATCTATTTAGCATTGCCCAAAAGATTCGTGTTACTAGGGGGACCTCATGATGATAATACATCTGTAACACGACACTTGGCGCAACAATCTGTATTTGTGAATTTTATCAAAAAATATATAAATCACTAAATATTTAACTTCTAAATGATACCAAATATGTTTCTTATTCTATTCTAGTTCTATTCTATGTTTGTTTGTCAATTCCGACGCATCCCTCTGGGATCAGATGGGTCGACTGTTGAAGGGTGGCTTCTTACTCCGGGAAGTATCCTCTGCGTCGTCCGTCCGGTACAGCTTCTGGGTTCGTGATGCTCTCATCAGTGAAAGTAGTGCGATTCATCTTGGTTGCGTTGGAATTTGATGCTGATGGTTATTGTATATGATTGCAGGTGTTAGAAATAGCTGAAGTCTCTTGACCAATAGTTGTAAATTGTGGCGCCAGTTCCGAGGATTTTTTTTTTTTTGATTGTGTTGTTCCTCGTAACCTCTAGATGTTTCGATTCAGGTTACTTTGCAATGTTTGTCCAGGGTCCAGGTTCACAGGTCTGATACAAGTCTCTGGCTTGAATTTTGTTGAACTTTGCTTCACTCATCTTGATATAGTTGAGAATTAGTAGTTTCAGGCCTTTGCAAGCCGTCGCTACTTAGGATGTCTCTGTGGTTGATAACTTCCATCACTTTCGGTCTTGCTCGTTTGTTGGAGAGTCAAGTGGTTTATGATTACATGACACTCTCACAATCGGTGGTAATTGTACTGGTTTCTGTTGGTGTGTCCGGGTACTAGATCAGGTGGTGTAGGTCTTCTTGGTGATCCAGCAGGGACGTATAATACACCTAATTTAGTTCGTGAGGTGCACGTTCTGGGGCCTTTCGCTTTCCGCTTTCGGTTTTCAGATTACTTTGCTTCAAATGTCCGCTCAGCTTCCTTGATGAATTTCAGGTGCATCACATTTGATTGCATCGGGTCCCTCTCTTTGTGGATGATGGCTTCTTCGATGTCCATGTCCTCAATACCCTCATGTAGTGTTCCCACTTCGTCCAGAAGAGTACGCCGGGATTGACAATCGCTTGTTGTTTTCTACTCTCATTCCCCTAATACCTATTGTGTACACTAACGTTCTACAAATAATAAATTTATAAAAATAATAATAATAATTTTAATAACTATAACTTTCGGGTGCGGCGTCTAAGACAGCACACTGCCAACTAATAATTTTAATTTTCATAACACTACATAATTTTAAAATAACTAATTCTAATTTTAATAAAATTCACAATGGGCTTATTTAAAATCTACAATTATCCAAAAGATTCGTATTACTTAGGGTAACCTCGTGATGATAACACATCTGTAACACGACGCTTGGTGAAACAATTTGCTATTTGTGAATTTTATCAAATTATTCTAAACCTCTAAATATAAAGAAAAAATAATTTCAAAAAAAATTTTCATAAAAATTTCACATATATAATTAATAAAACATTTTATTCTATTCCACGTATTTGCCTTAGAGGTTTTCCTTCATGGTGTCATAGCACCAGACAATTACGTGTCTAAATTTCCAATTAAAAATCCACTTTTCCCAATAAAATCTTTTTCCAATAAAAAAAAAAAATAAAATAAAAATTTAAAACCCAATTTTCATTAAATTTCTTACATAAAAAAAAAAATTAAAATCAATCTCGATGGTCTGGTACGGATTGCGTCTGGTGGACTGTCCGCAAAATCTCAATACCCCCGTTTTTTTTTTTTTTGCTAAAACAAATGCAAAACTCGTAATTCGTAATGATGCCGATGGCATTTGTTAATGTGGCATTTTTTAATCTTTCAGGTAACCCGTTGTCTAATCTCCGTGCATCAATGAAGAAAACGATTTTCCATTCTTCACGTTTAGATTTGATGTTATGTATCGTTTCAAAATATGAACCCGGGCTACTGTCTATTGATTACATCCTCACGATCATCTGTCTGTTCATCGTCGGTCGCGGTTGTATTCGCGAATAACATTAACACTGACACGTAATACTTCATCTTCAATGCTGTGGTTAAGGCAATTCTTCAAATCAATTTGATTCCCAATTAATCAATCGGTCTTTTGTGCTTTGCTTCTCCGCGTGTCGTATATGAATGTCGGTGTATGAGTTTTTAACGAACGTTCTGTTGTGTTTTGTAAAAAAAAATTTCGACTTTGTCAGTTTTACGAATGTGTTTGTTGTGGGTTGTGATTGTAATTGTTTTACTTCAAACTATAGGAAATTTCTCATAGTGCGTAGCACTTGTTCGAAGCTAATTTTGTCTTCTGTCTTTGTCAGGAGTTGTATAATTTTGGGTGTTTTAATGTGCCAATTCGAGCTTGTCTGTGTGCTTCACAAATCTCATTCCATTTTCCATTTCTAAAACTACATTATTATTTTCTAAAATTTTAACAATTTTATATGGACCTGCATATCTTTTACCAAATTTTCCTTTCCGTACGTCTATCAATACGCGTGCCATGTCCCCTATCCGACCCTTAAATGGGTTCACTTTCCGATCGTAAGTGATCTTTGACCTTTCTTTAGCTTCTATCAAGTTTTTCCTCGCTAGATCGTTCATTTCTCGCATTCTTAAAGTCAGATCACTCAGATAAGAATTGTAAGTAACTTCCTTCTTCCTTTCGGGGAACGAGGTGGGGCAACGTGCTAATCTTCCGAATACTAGTTCGTAAGGGGTAAAGTTGGTAGCCTCGTGCACGGACGTGTTATAGGAAAATATAGCAAAAGGTACTATTTGATCCCAATCGTCAAATTCTTGAAGATAATGTTTAACATACTCGGTCAACACTATATGGCTTCGTTCTAGGGCGCCGTTTGATTGTGGTCTGTAACTTGACGTCGTTATGTGCTTGATTTTGAATAACCGAACCAATTCTCTAAATACTTTATTTACAAAACTAGTTCCTCTGTCGGTTAATACGACTCGCGGGGCTCCGAATTGCAAAATTAAAGATTTAGCTAAGGCGTGTGCTATTGTTACAGCCTTGATGTCTGGTACTGGTACGGCTAAACAATATTTCGTCAAATTGTCTTGCATAGTTAATATATGTTTGTTGTTGCTAGGTGTAGCAGGAAGTGGGCCTACACTATCGAGGGATACTTTCTCGAACGGTTCTGATGGCGTATCTGTTATTTGCATAGGTTCGCGGGTTTTTATACGAACTAATTTTTGCTCTTGGCAACTACTACACTTGCGGATAAAAGATGTTATATCATCTCGCATTTTCGGCCAGTAGAATCGCTCGCGAATCCTACGGTAGGTTTTGGTAATCCCTTTGTGACCTCCGATCATACTACAATGCATTTCTGCGATGATGTCTGATCGGATTTCCTCAGGGGGTACTTCTGTTACACCGTTACAAATCGTGATTTTAATGTCACTATCTTCGAAACTTTCCTTCAAAATTTCTAACCAATTTTCTTCTATTAATTCGTCGGTAAAATCTCCCGATTTTGAAATTCTGAAATTTTTAATTTCCAAATGTTCCAATAATATCCTCAAATTTTCCAATCCCAAAACTACATTTCCCAACATAATTTGGTCATAATACTTCTTCTTAACTACCACGCTGAAGACTTGATGTTTTCCGTATTTTGTTACGAAAACTTGCCCTATTTTTGGTTTTTCTTCGCGCTGGTCGTCAAAATTTATGATGTCCAAATCAGCTAATAATTTTGAAATTGGCGTGCTTATTTCTGAATCTATTGATGTGAAATGCACGTAATTGTCTCTAACGTAAGTCAAATTTTCTCTAGTCGATATCACGCTGGTTTTCGAAGGTAAACCTTTTGTCAATTGGTTTGGTCTTTTGTTTTTGTGACTTGGGATATTCAAAGGTGAACTTGATGTTATTTCTGGTAAAACCTCTTCAGTTATTTGTATGAAAGGTGAAGCCTTCTCCGAAACTAACTGCTGCTCCAATCGTCTGGGTGCTTTTACTACCCGTGGTGGGTTTACTACCTCATTGTCCTGCCTAACACGTGTTTCTTGACCTCCTATACCTGGGTAGGGGGTGGAAAGTGCTATCGGACGGGGTGCAACTAACGGTGTTGGGAGCCCTGCTCTGTGCATCGGCTGTCTAATAATTGTTTCATTCGGATTTCTCGGAATGTCTACAGCTGGTGCAGTTCGCACAGATTGTCTCGCGGCCTTGTCTGCTTTCTGCAATAACTTGTTAATTCTATCGTTCAATTCTTCATCTAATGTCTCATCATTGAACGGATCTTGTTCTGCTAGAATTTCCCTAGATGTTTCATCTAAGTCCTTGTCTACTGATATGGCTCTCGGTAACGCAAACGAATATTCCTCATCGTCGTTGTGTACTATGCTTTTGTCGTGAAGTGATTTGTTAAAACGACCGATAGACTCTCGAATTTCATTGAGTTCCCTTAGGTCGATGGGGTTGTCCTCATCAGTCTCATGTAAACCTCCAAGGTTTACAGGGGGTCTAAAGGTGAAAACGTTGTCGTCTAACTCTTCACTAGTACTGCTATTGTTTTGCGCGTCAATCTCTATACCAATATTTTCGTCGTCTGCTTCTACTTCTGATTCTGTCGGCGTATTGTCACGTTTCTCAGTCGTCTGTGTTTTTGATGTTGAAGCTAATGGTAAATGTACGGTTGAAGTGTCAAAACCTAAATTTGGCAAAATACTTCTATTCTTGCGATAGGCCGGCGGGTCAGAAGATTCGTCTGCAGCTGAATCTTCGAACGTCCTCTCAGTTATCGGATCCAAAGAGGGTTTCGCTCCTAACACTGTAGGTTTAGGGATCAAACTCGATTTCGATCCTTGAGTCGGTCTATCGTCACTGTCGGAACTGTCTGAAATTGCTTTATGACTTGGTCTTGAAAATCCTGGTTTAGGGATTGAACTCGGTTTTTGTGGTTTAGTCAATTTTGGATTTTGTAAACTCGACGGATCTGCCTTGGAACGCGTGCGCAACGCAATTGCACTAACATCTAACTCTGGTAATGTTTTGGATCTATTTCTCTTTTGGATACCTACTGGTTTTGTTTTAGGCACTTCTGAAATTGATCTAGCTAATGGCCTACGTGATTTTGTTCCTGTAGCCCGTGCTTGAGCCTTTTCTTTTTCTTGCTCCTTCCGCTTACTAGATTGTCGTGTAATCGGCATTACCTTAACTTCTGTATCTTCATTAGATTTTAGTCTGATGTTGGTACATATTGTTACTTTAATTCCGGTATTCTTGAAAATTAAGCACAGCATTGCGCGTACTTTGCTCCAGGGTAATCTATCCAGACCACAACCAATCGTTGGCATGCTAATCGATTTTACGTTATCTTTCTCCAATTGTTTCCTCAGATTAATCAGAGTCAGATACATGTCTTCACACGTTGGTTTACCACTGCGCTGATGTTTGGTCATTAAATGATAGATATTCCTATCTGGTAATTCTTGTTTCGCTATTCCATGCAATTTCGCCTGTTTTTTGAGTTCTTCAGGTACTCCGTACCTGTTTCGAAATTCTAACGCTATGCCTGCTCCTAGACCGAAGTCTGTCGAAATGGCATGTGCATAATTGTCATTCAAATTAAAAAGATCTTCGTGGACTTCTACAATGTCCGGATTTTTAATTTCTCTTGATTCTAATAATTTTATAAATTTTGAATAAGTTGGCAATGATTCTACCGAATATACTTGTTCTTCATCTGACTCTGATTCATCGTCGGAAAAATTCTCATCTGAGCTATCACTATAACTCGAACTTGACGATTGATCACTCCTAACCGGATTTCTAGACAGCGCGTCTGCATTTACGTTGAGTTTTCCCGGTTTGTGTTCGAACTCGTACTCGTAATTTCGCGCGAGTTTAAATCTCCAACGTAAAAGTCGCTGTCCTGGATCATTGACTGAATTGATCCATTTTAATGGTTCATGATCGCTAACCAGAGCAAATTTTCTTCCGTATAAATACGGTCTAAAATGCAAAACTGCGTACAAAACAGCTAAACATTCCTTTTCGGTGGTGAAATAATTTTGCTCAGCATCGATTAAAGCTCTTGATAAATAAGCAACTGGCAAATCGCAGCCATCAACTTCTTGACTCAATACGGCTCCGATCGCGTAATCTGATGCGTCTGTTGTTACCTTAAAAGGTTTCGCGAAATCTGGAAACTGTAATATCGGTCCTGTGCATAAGGCTTTCCGCAATAATCTAAAACTCTTGCGTTGTTCTTTACCCCAAACGAATTTTGCGTTCTTTTTCAATAATCTCGTTAGGGCTCTAGCCTTACGCGCAAAATTTTTGATGAACCTACGGTAATAACCGACCAGTCCCAAGAACTGTCGCACGTGTTTGGGAGTTTTAGGACGGGGAAATTTTCTCACAGCTCTGACCTTCTTGGGATCAGGCTTAACTTTCTCACGGCTAATTACATGACCCAGGTAGGCAACCTCGGTCTTCAAAAATTCACATTTGTCCGGTTGTAAAGTTAGTTTCGCGTCGGCTAAGCGAGAAAACAATCGTCGGATTTTATTTTCGTGTTCCTTAAGGTCTTTCGCGTAGACAACAATGTCGTCCAGGTAAACGAAACACTCCGTTCCTTGTAATCCGCGTAATACCTGATCCATTAACCTTTGAAACGTGGCGGGTGCATTTTTAAGCCCTTCAGGCATTCTAAGGTATTCGTAATGCCCGTGTGGTGTTGTGAAAGCGGTTTTCTCTCGATCTCGCGGATCCATTTCGATTTGTTGGAATCCACTGGCTAAGTCAAAAGTTGAAAAATACATGGCTCCGCCCAATTGGTCTAATGTATCAGTGATGTTCGGCAAAGGGTACGCGTCTCCGATTGTTTTATCATTTAACTCGCGGTAATCCATAACTATCCGCCACCTCAGGTTCCCTTTGGAATCTGGCTTTTTAGGTACAATCCACAACGGTGAATTATATGGTGATTCTGACGGCGTTATGATATTATTCTCAATTTTCAAGTCTATCTGTCTTTTGATCTCGTCCTTATGAACAGGAGGAAAACGATATTGTCGCGTGTTAATCGGTATATCGTCTTTTGTTGGAATACGATGTTTGGTTACTGGTGTGAATTTTAATTTATCTCCCGGTAAATGAAAAATTTGTGGAAATTCTTCGATCAAATCCCACACATGGTTTTTCTCCTCTTCATTTAGGTGATCTAAACGTAATTTAGATAAAGTTTCTTCAAACCTACCTGTTGTTATTGGTGGTGGTTGTTCTTCGCCAGAGTCTGAATCGTATCCAAGCTCTTCTGGACAATTGTGATACTCAAAAGGTATCAATTCTTGCGGTTCTAATTCGATATCTTGATCTTTATCGGAAGTATTAATTGCTAATACATGGCACGCGCCTGATTTTACTTTAACGGCTGCTTCGCCTATGTATAATTGATTACCGCAGGGTATTTGTGGTAAATACCCTTCTTTCAGATTCGTATTTTTGACATCTACGGCGATAACTTGTCTGGTTCGAGCCTTTATTTTAAAAATACGTTTATTCGGTGGCTTGGTTTTAAGCTCTGAGTCTGAATCTTCACCTTCGAATCGAAGCGGTCTGATTGGTTCCGATTTCGTAACTACGGTGTTATGGTGGAACGAAATTTCGGCTCGTTCTTTCCTCAGATAATCTTTTCCTAAGATTCCGTCGCAAACTATTGGAAAATCCGATCTAACCACTTGAAAAACGTGTGGTTGTCCTTGTAATGTTACATTCGCGCTACCCAATGTCTCTAATTGGTCAGTGGTTATTCCTGATATTAAAACGGAATTTCTCACGAATACACGAACGTCTGGATCTAATGATTTTGCTTTTATTAAATTAATGTCCGCTCCGGTATCTACAAGGAAGAATCCGCTTCCAAATTTTAATTCCGGTGATTTGATTCTTATGACTGGTGCTTCTCTATCTCCTCCGCACGATAAGACTCGTCGTCCGTCGTCGCGAACCTTACCGACGGGTGACGCTCGGATGTCGCTGGACCCGTCGCTGCGTCTTGTCGTCGGGTCGACTCGGAGTTTAAATGTTCTGTTGTTTTATAATTATTCGGGGAAGGTGACCGCGATCGCATTCCAGGGTCTCGCGGCGGCTGTCTCCAGCCTCCTCGGTCACTTGGCTTTGTCCAATCGAACAATCGACGATCTGAACCCGGTGAATTTGATCTCTGCGTCTGTCTAGTTTCGTTGT
>JAEUYN010001494.1:0-11232 GCA_018257835.1 Euura lappo
CAGACGTTTTACTCCTAGCTGATATTTTTGAAAATTTTCGTCGGAGCTGTTTCTCCACATACAATTTGGATCCTTTGCACTATTACACCGCTCCGGGTCTCGCCTTCGATGCTATGCTCAAATGTACAGGTGTCGAGCTCGAGCTCCTGACTGACGTTGAGATGCTTCTGTTTATTGAAAAAGGTATTCGAGGTGGTGTAGCTCAATGTTCAAACCGGCACGCCAGAAGTAACAATAGATATATGGGTAAAGAGTTCAATCCAAACCAAGAAGAATCCTACCTCATGTACTTTGATGTAAATAATTTGTACGGCGCAGCGATGAATCAATATCTACCGTGTGGATCTTTTGAGTGGGAATACGAGTTGATCGATGTTTCCAATATCTCCAACGAATCTTCTACGGGATATATACTCGAAGTAGACTTGGAGTATCCTATCGAGCTTCATGAGTCACACAAAGATTTACCCTTGTGCCCTGAGCATTACGTACCTCCGAACGGTAAAAATTCCAAATTAATGACGACTCTTCTTCCGAAGAACAAGTACGTTGTTCACTATCAGAATTTGAAACAATATTTAAGTCTCGGTATGAAATTAGTGAAAATTCACAGAATCTTAAAATTTAAACAAGCACCGTGGTTGAAGTCGTACATTAACCTAAACACCGATATGAGAAAAAAGTCACGTAACGAGTTTGAGAAAAATTTCTTCAAATTAATGAATAATGCAGTTTTCGGTAAAACGATGGAAAATGTTAGAAAACAGAAAGATGTGAAATTAGTAACGAAGTGGGAAGGAAGGTACGGAGCGAAGGCACTCATCGCGCAGCCAAATTTTCACAGTTGTAACATATTTGACAATGATATGGTGATTATTGAAATGAATCGTACTAGGGTACGCTTCAACAAACCAATATACGCTGGATTTTCTATACTCGATTTATCAAAAATTTTTATATACGACTTTCATTACAATTATGTGAAAAAAACATTCGGTGATCGAGCAAAATTATTGTACACTGATACAGATAGCCTTTTGTATCAGTTCACAGTCCCTGACATATATGAATATATTAAACGTGACTTACACAAGTTCGATACGTCTGATTATCCAACCGATAATGTGTACGGGATACCATTAGCTAATAAGAAAGTGTTAGGTCTAATGAAAGATGAATGTAACGGCAAGATTTTGCTCGAATTTATTGGACTACGAGCTAAGCTGTACGCTTTCTTAGTATGGGGTGATGATATAGCGAAAAAGCGTGCCAAAGGAATCAAAGGATCTACCTTGCGAACAATCACGTTCGATGATTATAAAAATTGTCTTTTGCAGCTTCTAGATTTAGTGAAATCCCAATATTTGATTCAAAGTAAAAAACATGAAGTTCATACGATTTTACAAAAAAAAGTTGCACTCAGTTGGCATGATGACAAGAGGGTTATTCTTCCCAATACGACTGATACTTTACCTTGGGGTTATTGTAAACAGTAATGATAAGGATCGGAATAAGAATATATATGTATTGTGTACATTATTTTTTATTGAATATAATAAAGATTATACATCTGATTCAGTGATCCAGCTATTATGTGATTTATCGAAACCTAACCACTTTACAAATAGTTTATTTCCTCGCTTAAGCAACACTTTTTCCACAAGATAAATATCAGGGTGCTTGACTCTGGAGAGTTCCTCCTGATAGAATCCGCCCTCGATCAGTTGATCCTGATAGTCTGCCAGTTTATAGGTGACAGGGTTGGTGTTTTTCACCTCAGTTATCGTAAATATTTCCGTCGTCCAATTGGGAGTATAGCCTTTTTCAAAAATGTGTTTACTCTTGCTGACTCGAACACTATCGCCGATTTTGAACATTTTCTGCAGCGTTCGATTAACTCGAAGTTTCCCGTAAACGTTCCGGAGGAGAGACTTTTCATGTTGGATGGTGACATCTTTCGGTTTCATTCGAATGGTTTGATGTTTAGTGTTGTTATAGGTTAAAACCAAATCGGATAGAATATGTAACCACTTGTAGTTTCCCTGGAGCGAGAACCGTTTCCACATCTTACCCTTCAGCGTGCGATTGAAACGCTCGCAGATCGACGCCTTCAGATTGCTGAAAGTCGAGTACATGGCGATGCCGTAGCGTTGCATTAGAGTTTCAAATTCACTGTTGTAAAATTCCTTACCGCGATCAACGTGCAATTTTTTTGGTACGCGACCCTGGTTCAGAACCAAATTCATTGCAGCCGTCACATCCTTGCCACTCTTGGTCTTTATGGGAACTGCCCAAGCAAATTTAGAGAAAATATCTATGATTGTCAACAGGAATTTGTGATCCTTGTTATACTTCGCGTAAGCCGACATATCCACGAGATCAGCCTGCCAGGTATCATCAACTCCTCGCATCTCCACGTGACGACGCGGGTAATTTCTCCTCGCGGGCTTGTGGAGCTCGTCCACTAACGCTGCTTTTTTATCGCTCATTTTCCAATGCGGTCAATCGCTTGTCCAATTGTGAAATTATTTCGGAATGGCGCAACGTTAAGTCTTGATTGGTTTTTTGATCCGTTGACGTACGTTCTAGGGTTTCTTTCAGATTCGATTCGAGACTTCGTATCATGAAATTGTTTTCAACCGTGTTCAGTCTCTCAATACGATTTATAAGATTCTCGCTGTTCACACGTTGCGTGTTGACGTTATCCTCAAACTGCGTCTCAAGATGTTGGATCCTCACGCTGAGATCATTCAAGTCGTTCCGCAGAGATGCTGTAACCTGATACACGAGATGAACTTCTTGCTTCACAGTACTTTGTACAACTGTTAGGGAAGCCGCATCACTTCCGTCCACAGGCTCCGCAATATTGATAAGTCTCTTGTTATCTATATCGTATTGTCCATCGGAGGTTATTTTAAATCCGTCGCCGGGAGGTCCACGGCTACCCTGAACGCTACCACTCAGCGTTAGTTGTCGACCGAACACATCAACGCTCATTTTAAAACTGAGGAGAGAGGTTTAGAAAGTGGATTAATAAATGATTTCAGCCGCACGCAATTCCTCAACAATGGCGATAATCTCATTCGAGTGGCTAGCGTTGCCAGCTGTTTGAGAAGCATAGAGTAAGCGAAGCCGATCCACGAGTTCGTTGATATCATCCCAGTAGACGTAGTCCATCTTCCTTCCAGACCTGGCGGTCAGGTAGCGAGGCAAGGCCTTGCCTATTTTTTTTGTATTCGAAGAAATTTTAGCGATAATATTCTTGTATTTATCGGTATTATCTTTGCGAATCGGTTTATTACGGAGAAAATACTTTCGGTGAGCGTTTGTTGCGGTAACAATTTCACGATACTTATCCAAATCGGTAGGGCTTACGATCGTATTGTTGGGTGACTTCTTGAACAATAATTCGAGCAATCCTGAGGTTTGAGGATAATCAGTATCACCAATGCGAATTACACCTTTCTCGAAGGTTACCGTCGAATCACCAATCTTGAGAACGCCTCCTTTGAACTTGCGAACACCGTAAGAAGTATCCACATCTTTACCGCCCGTTTCCAGTAATCTGAGATATTTTTGGGATAAATTATCAGTATCATTATCATCCATCGAAGGAAGTTCCATCATAGAAGATTCTCCCTCAGGAAAAAAATTGTCGTCAGCAGCAGCTGATTCATTTTCCTCCTCGGTAGAGTCTTCGTACGCTGTTGCAAACGAATCGTCATCGTGGTTTGTTTCTTCTTTCATAGGTGGTTCATCGATTTCTCTTTTTATAGCTGGTTCGCGTTTTATTGTTCGATTTACCAGCGTCTGAAGAGGAGTTACCACGGGTTTGAAAACTTCACTCATAGCTTTTTCAGCTGTATCTCTACCTAACTTGATTATTTTATGCTTCCGACGAATCGCATCGCTCGCTTTTGCGATTTGCTTCAACACTTCTTTCTGTTGTCGAAAAGCGGCACTCTGCATGTTGAAGATTTTGAATCAACTGATGCCATACCGACATCTGTCACATATTTATAGCCACGAAACAGTCGAATCCCTTCCGGTATCTACCTTCGTTCAGTTCACTGTCCTTATCGATAACGACGAAACCATGTTTATCGTCATTCCAACACGCCGCACACAAGTCTCTGAACTGTGTGAAGGACATATCCGTGTTCACGTGATCATCGTATATGTGTTTGAGATTCATTTCATCTTGTCTAAACAGCACCAGCAGATTGGTATTGTCACGTACCAGATGTTTGGGAATGCGAGCGTACGTCTGACAGAGATAGAAAGAGTCGACGTCTCTGTGTCGCCCCATGCAAAAGTAGGCTCTGATATTGTCCTGTTTTTCGCACGCCACATCATCGAAAATCATAAGCGAATTTGATCGCGCGTCCTGCGGTCCGATGACTTGCTCGTGTTCGTTGAAAGGAAAATATCCCACACCCTTGACAGACTCGAGCAATCCTTTGAGAAACTTGTACTTCGGTTGATCGAGAGATTTCGAGTAGGCGTAAACGTTTTCAAATCTCAGACCGTTGGGATGCGTTATAAGAGATAACAGAGCGTTGGTCTTCCCACAATTCGATGGACCGCAAATCACTGCGCGCACGCTGTTTGGAAGCAATGCACCGTGACGTTTTCCCCGCTTCTTCACATTGCGTTGCGCAAGATGATCGAAATTTATCACGGGTAACTTGGTACTTTGTTCCTTGAATTTCATCTTCTGGACAGAACACGTACGGAAAGCAGCACTGTCCGTTTCCAACTGACTGAAAAGAACCTATAAATGAACGTTATATATGCGATTTGAATCAGTCGTTGTGAAACCATGGTCGTGCGCAAACGTGGCAAGGGTCTAGTGAACAGTATTATCAATAAACTTCCTGTGGAACTGCACGTCCCCGGCTACCAGTATTGCGGTCCCGGTACAAAATTACAGAAACGACTTGCGCGTGGCGATCCGGGTATCAATCCACTTGACCTTGCGTGTAAGCAACACGATATCGCGTACTCGAAAAATCGAGATAACATAAGTGCCAGACACGAAGCGGACAAGACACTCACCGAGAGAGCTTGGCAACGTGTTCTCGCTAAAGACGCGAGCGTTGGTGAAAAGGCTGCCGCCTGGGCAGTAGCTAACACTATGAAGGCGAAAACGAAACTTGGTATGGGAATGGAGAAAAAGAAACGGACGGTGAAGAAACGTGAGAAGAAAAGAGCACCATTGAGGGAAATCGTTAGGGCGGCGAAAGCAGCCATGACTCCGGGTGCAGATGCTGTCAAATCGGCTCTCAAGGGGGCACGTGCAGCTGTGAAGAACGTGGGTGGAAAAAAGAAGGTACAATCTCCACGCGTACTACCCGTACCAAAAAAAATTGGCGGTTTTCTACCCTTTCTCATTCCCATTCTCGCTGGGTTGAGCGCCACTGGGGCACTGGCTGGAGGAGCAGCCGGTGTGGCGAAAGCTGTAAACGATGCTAAGGCTGCTAAACGTGAATTGGAAGAGAGCAAACGTCACAATCGAACGATAGAGGCGATCGCTCTGGGAAAGGGACTGTATCTGAAACCCTACAAGACGGGGTTGGGTCTCCACTTGAGGTCAAAAAACCTATAAAGCTACCGCATCGGGCGCTCACTGACTTGGATCTGTTGAAGTACGCTAAAGCCATAAATATTCGATATTTCCGCGGAGTCTATATGAGAAATGAATTACCCGAAGATGGACCGAGGAAATTTGAATCTGCCATTGTGAATCTTGATGATAAAGATGGTCCCGGAACACACTGGGTTGCGTACAAGAAGAGAAATAATAAAGTCATCTACTTCGACAGCTTCGGCAATTTACAACCTCCCGAAGATCTGATGAAATATCTCGGTGTTGGTAGCACTGTAATGTACAATCATGAACGATATCAAGACTATGACACGGTGGTGTGCGGGCACCTGTGTCTTAAGTTCCTCCGCGATCAGTTATAAAACGTTTTTCCGCGGGACTGAGAGCATCAGTCAATCATCGACTATCATGGGTGATTCCTTCACATTAACCTTATCTGGCACGTCCTCTGTACTAGAGGCTCACTACTTTCCACCGATTGAACTATCGTCATCCAGAAATTACACGTTGGGACTCGTCGAGCTGCTAACTTTCAACTCGATTCCCAATATCGACGAGGGGAACAACAAGTTCTACGCGGAAGAGAACGAAGTCGTCATTATACCCACCGGGAGTTACGAAATTGAGGACATCGAGGCTTATCTGCATAAAGTATTATCTAAGCGTGATGTCTCCATCAATTTACGAGCTAACAATAATACGTTGTGCAGCGAACTCAAGTGCAATCGACAGATTGATTTCAGACCAGCTGATTCGATCGGTCGATTGTTGGGTTTTACACCGCGTTTATTAGAGGCTAATATGACTCATACGTCTGACTTGCCGGTAGCTATTCTCAAGGTTAACTCTCTACGTGTTGAGTGCAACATCACCACGGGTGCATACATGAATGGGCGACAAGTGCACACCATTCACGAATTTTTCCCCATCGTTCCACCAGGATATAAGATCGTTGAAGTACCGTCCAACGTCATTTACCTTCCGATCACCGTGCGTGCAATAGATCATCTTCAACTGAAACTGGTGGATCAAGACGGACAATTAGTGAATTTTCAAGGTGAAGTGATAACCATAAGACTGCACGTGAAGTCGTAATGGGTATTGTTTTTGAGACTAAAGTTGGGGGAAGTTATAAAAGAGAACTACCATGCCACGAAAGAATCAGTCGCCGTGCACATCTCAAGGAGCTAACACATCAAAACCTTCAGTTTTTGAAGAGTCTGGGTCTCAGAATTCGTGGAAGAGGACTTTCCGGAAAGTAAAAGTGGAATTTTGCTGTGTCGTAATCGCCTGCTTCGTACCATGGAAGAAATCTTAACTATACAGAAGGCAATCGCCTTCGATGAATCCATTGCACACTACGAGACACATGCGCATCAACCATTCGCATCGACAACCTTCGAGAATAATGATGAAATTCGGATCGCTGTGCAACATCAGGACTTGTGTCTGCTACCGAGCAGGAGCTCTCTGCACGTGTATGGAAGATTGACCAAGATCGACGGACGCACACCGGTTACCGCTACCAAACTCGTTAACAATACCATATGCCATCTATTCGAAGATATACGCTACGAGTTGAATGCCATCGAAATCGATCGTAGTAAGAACGTTGGTCTCACAACTCTCATGAAAAACTATATATCTCAAAGTCCTGGTCAGATATCTCTGCTGGAGAATGCTGGTTGGATCACTAACGATAGTCGTATATCCGATGAGAATGGGTACTTCGATATCTCTGTACCGCTGACAATGAGTTTGGTGCTGGGCTTCGCGGAGGACTATCGACGAATCGTTGTCAATGCCAAGCACGAGTTAATTCTCACGAGATCCAACACCGATACGAATGCAGTTATACAAACAGCGACGGAACCCTTTAAAATTACGCTTACGAAGATTGAATGGATGATCCCATACGTGAAGGTCTCGGATGAACGGAAAATTCAGCTGCTCAGCCATATTTCCACGGATAGACCTATTCCTATCAGCTTTCGCACCTGGGAGCTGTACGAGTATCCGTTGTTGCCTGCTACCACGAAGCACGTCTGGGTCGTCAAAACTTCCACTCAATTGGAAAAACCTCGATACGTTATAGTGGGCTTCCAAACTGCTAAAAAAAATAGTCTCACCAGTAACGCTAGTTACTTTGATCATTGTAACATTCGAGACATTAAGCTCTTTCTCAACTCGCAAAGTTATCCTTATGGTAATCTGAATCTTGATGTTGCGAAAAACCAGTATGCTCTGCTTTACGATATGTACGCTAATTTTCAAACCTCATATTATGGAAAGGAGTCTGAACCGCTTTTGAGCAAGGCTGACTTTCTGAAATACGCACCACTCATGGTTATAGATTGTTCGAAGCAGAACGAGTCTCTGAAATCAGGTCCTGTAGATGTTCGTCTTGAATTCGAATCTACAAGTCCCTTTCCTCAGTCAACTTCCGCTTATTGTTTGATTTTACACGATCGAATTGTTGAGTATAACCCGATTAGTGGTGGTGTGAAGAAATTAAACTAATGTATTTTATAACCATAGGATTAAAAATTGAGTCGACTCATAATTTTAAGTTTGTAATCATTGTATATTGAATGATTTTTGAAAATAAAAAAATTTTATAATCGCAACCGTGACCATTCATTTTAATCTTAAGAGTTATATTCAATTTTGAATCACAAATAATAAGATCTTGCTAGCGGATAAGTTCTAGGAACTCCCAGCAATGAACGATTCTGAGAACGATTCATTTCAAAACAATACGTTTCTTTGAGAATAAACAAACAGGATCGAACCGGGCGCGATCACCGGTACCTGGAAATCCGAGGCGCGCAAGCGCCGACCCGCCGGAAACAAAGACGGCGCTCACGACGGTTAGCAACCTGCGGAAACCTGCAGACGGGTGATGTCATGCGTCTGCCGGGTCATGTCATAAATCTTCCCCCAACCGGGTGAGGGTATCGACCCTTCCGGCAAAGGAGCTACCGCTAAGGTGTCACCAGGTCAGGTCATCCACCTTCTCGATGACGTCATCGATGTTCCAGAACATTCCAGAACCTTCTGGATGATGACGTCATCGATAATGACGCAACACTTTCAAGCAGAAACCCCGCCCCCTTATCGATACCCCCACCCCTTGCCGAGGAGCCAGAACTCGAGCCCCGCCCCCCTCACCGCGACCCCCCTTGCCGATGAGCCAGAACTCTCCTTACCTATCTCGAGCCCCGCCCCCCTTACCGCGACCCCCCTTGCCTATGAGCCAGAACTGTCCTTGCCTATCTACTGCGGTCGTAGGCGTAAAAATTCGAATTTCGGACCTTTTCACTCGGAAACGCGATTTTCGTGAAAATTAAAATTTCGGACCTTTTCGGACGAAAACGCGATTTTTTCACTCGTCGTGTCAAGGCGGTCGTACGCGTAAAAATTCAAATTTTGGACGTTTTCGTTCGAACACGCGATTTTCGTAAAAATTTAAATTTCGGACCTTTTCGGACGTAAACGCGATTTTTTCACTCGTCGTGTCAAGGCGGTCGTAGGCGTAAAAATTCTAATTTCGGACCTTTTCGCTCGAAAACTCGATTTTTTCACTCATTGTGTCCAGGCGTTGGTATGCGTAAAAATTCGAATTTCGGACCTTTTCACTCTGAAACGCGATTTTCGTAAAAATTTAAATTTCGGACCTTTTCTGACGAAAACTCGATTTTTTCACTCATTGTGTCCAGGCGTTGGTACGCGTAAAAATTCTAATTTCGGACCTTTTCGCTCGAAAACGCGATTTTCGTAAAAATTTAAATTTCGGACCTTTTCGGACGAAAACGCGATTTTTTCACTCGTCGTGTCAAGGCGGTCGTACGCGTAAAAATTCGAATTTCGGACCTTTTCGCTCGAAAACTCGATTTTTTCACTCGTCGTGTCAAGGCGGTCGTAGGCGTAAAAATTCGAATTTCGGACCTTTTCACTCGAAAACGCGATATTCGTAAAAATTTAAATTTCGGACCTTTTCGGACGAAAACGCGATTTTTTCACTCGTCGTGTCAAGGCGGTCGTAGGCGTAAAAATTCGAATTTCGGACCTTTTCGGACGAAAACGCGATTTTTTCACTCGTCGTGTCAAGGCGGTCGTACGCGTAAAAATTCGAATTTCGGACCTTTTCACTCGGAAACGCGATTTTCGTAAAAATTTGAATTTCGGACCCTTTCGGACGAAAACTCGATTTTTTCACTCGTCGTGTCAAGGTGTTGGTACGCGTACAAATTCGAATTTCGGACCTTTTCACTCGGAAACGCGATTTTCGTAGAAATTTAAGTTTCGGACCTTTTCGTTCGAAACGCGATTTTCGTAAAAATTTAAATTTCGGAACTTTTCGTTCGAAAACGCGATTTTCGTAAAAATTTAAATTTCGGACCTTTTCGGACGTAAACGCGATTTTTTCACTCGTCGTGTCAAGGCGGTCGTACGCGTAAAAATTCGAATTTTGGACGTTTTCGTTCGAAAACGCGATTTTCGTAAAAATTTAAATTTCGGACCTTTTCGGACGTAAACGCGATTTTTTCACTCGTCGTGTCAAGGCGGTCGTAGGCGTAAAAATTCGAATTTCGGACCTTTTCGCACGAAAACTCGATTTTTTCACTCGTCGTGTCAAGGCGGTCGTACGCGTAAAAATTCGAATTTTGGACGTTTCGTTCAGCTTAGATTTCGTAAAAATTTAAATTTCCGGACCTTTTCCCGGACGTAAACGCGATTTTCACTCGTCGTGTCAAGGCGGTGTGAGCGTGAAAAATTTAAATTTCGGACCTTTCCGGACGAAAACGCGATTTTTTCACTCGTCGTGTCAAGGCGGTCGTACGCGTAAAAAATCGAATTCCGGACCTTTTCGCACGAAAACTCGATTTTTTCACTCGTCGTGTCAAGGCGGTCGTACGCGTAAAAATTCGAATTTTGGACCTTTTCGTTCGAAAAACGCGATTTTCGTAAAAATTTAAATTTCGGTCCCTATCGTTCGAAAACGCGATTTTCGTAAAAATTTAAATTTCGGACCTTTTCGTTCGAAAACGCGATTTTCGTAAAAATTCAAATTTCGGACCTCTTCGTTCGAAAACGCGATTTTTTCACTCGTCGTGTCAAGGCGGTCGTACGCGTAAAAATTCGAATTTCGGACCTTTTCGCACGAAAACTCGATTTTTTCACTCGTCGTGTCAAGGCGGTCGTACGCGTAAAAATTCGAATTTTGGACGTTTTCGTTCGAAAACGCGATTTTCGTAAAAATTTAAATTTCGGACCTTTTCGGACGTAAACGCGATTTTTTCACTCGTCGTGTCAAGGCGGTCATAGGCGTAAAAATTCGAATTTCGGACCTTTTCGGACGAAAACGCGATTTTTTCACTCGTCGTGTCAAGGCGGTCGTACGCGTAAAAATTCGAATTTCGGACCTTTTCGCACGAAACTCGTTTTTCACTCGTCGTGTCAAGGCGGTCGTACGTAAAAATTCGAATTTCGGACCTTTTCGCACGAAAACTCGATTTTTTCACTCGTCGTGTCAAGGCGGTCGTACGCGTAAAAATTCGAATTTCGGACCTTTTCACTCGGAAACGCGATTTTCGTGAAAATTTAAATTGCGGACCTTTTCG